>JACEGR010007069.1:0-53492 GCA_014170235.1 Listronotus bonariensis
ATGTGCAGCCATCTTGAATCTTTCATCTGTCAATTTCTCTCTAAAATACAGTATTTACGCATCAATTTCCAGAAATTTAAAATTTTCAAAATTATCCGATCAAAAATTAGAATATTATTTTTTTTTAATCAGAGCAATACAATTTTTAAGATACTCATCCATTTGCACTTAAAAATTATTCGTGTCTAAACAATGGTTACATTCTTGTATTGAAGCCTAAAAAGGTTCCCACGTGATTTTTACTATTTCTTTCAAAATGCATAAAGAAAATTGTTTTTACCTTACCCAAATTGTAAATTGCCGTTTTTTATGTCATCGCCACAATTCACATCCTGTTATATAAGCGCAAAGAAGTGTCAAATTATCTGTTGCAAAGATCTAAAATCTTGTTTAGGAGTGAATGCATTCGCATGGCATTTAAAAGTTAAGGCCTCGCCTGATCTATAAATAAGTAGAAAGTGCATGTTAATTTTTGTTGCATAACTGTTTAAACAAATAAACGTTCATAAAGTGCTTAACCAGAACAGGTCCCATTTTTACGCATGTTTTAGATATTATAAGGGCATTCCTAACTGTTTCCGATATAAATGTAACTCATCTTATCAGGTTTATTTACTTGCTGACATAGTACCTCATAAATCTTTACATTACTTGCATTTCTGCGTATGTGTAGGTTTCTTTTTATGTCATTAAACTTTTAAATGTATCAAGTAAAGACGATAATGTAGAAAGGTGTGCCAAAAAATTACTATTAAAGGAAAAATTCTTAGGAATTTTGTCGTTCAAAAACATTATACGTGTGCCAGTATGGGCATCTTGGAAAAAAGATACGAAGTCGGTTAAATGATAACTACTACAATGTTACCACCAACTTAATTAGTTGTTTTCAACCCTTTACTGAATTTATAGATAAATTACAAATAACAATTATTAAAGCTGTTTGGTTGTTAGATTTACCTGACTAAGAAACAGCTAAAACAAGTTCAGTATAAAAATCAAAGTTGGTCTATATAGGGTCACGACATTCGGTCATATTGCTTTGACGTGTTATGACGTCACATCTCCCATTTTTCGGCCATGTTGTTCAGTGCCGGAGATATACAGTTTATTATATTAGTAGAACAACCATTTACACAACAGTTTTTAATTATTATTAAGTATAAATAAAAAACCTTTGGAATTACATCTTAAACAAATATCAGTTCCAAAACAATACAAAATGAAATGCGCAAATTCTAGACGCCACTGGGTTGATCATCAGCTTTGATTTTACCCAGTCTTGCCAACTTTTCACCGTGGAATGCCCTTCTTTGCGTCCCCGACCTCGAACCGCCTAAAAGTTGAGGATGTGTCGCAACCTTATAAATATAAACTAACCTTGTATATAAGAAAGAAAATAAGTATTGTATAAGTAAATCATTTTTTTGATTATTTATTATTTGTGCGTTTTTAAGTTATTATCTTTCTACTTAACTAATGTATGATTTAAAAATGTAGAACTTTCTATTTTTACCGAATTTTAAGAAATGCAGATCTGTATTACATTTAAACCCTAATGTGAATAATAAATTTGGCTTTAAAATTTTGATTTTTAAATATCAGGACCATATTTAAAAAATGTTAGTTAGTAATGCTAGGAAGTTTTGTTAAGTTCTGCTTAATTTATTAAAGTATATTATTAACTTAAAATATTGAGTTAATTATTTTTATTAAGTTTCTAAAAATGCAGGTTCGTATTAAGATTAAACCCCAATGTGTGATAATTGAATTTGTATTAAAATCGGTTTTTAAATTTTGATATTAGAATATCAGGACCGTATTTAAAAAAAATAAGTTAATTTTGATCCTACGAAAACGAAACGCCGCATTTCAAATAAAATACCACCATCGGATAGAGCAAAGTCGCAATGCAGAAGTGGAATTTACTTTTAAATTCGGTTTTAAATAGGATCAGAAAAAAATAAAACAAATATCTAGTTTTTCGGGTTTTTCCGGTTATTTAAGGAAATACTCGGAATTTTAAAACTTTCCAAACAGCCTATTATTAGGCACATAAAACCTCAACTTTGTTCTCATTTAACCGACTTCGTATCTCTTACCTTGTGAACATTTAATTTTCCAAGTACCACTTTTTAAAACTAAGAAAGAAGCTTAATGCCCTATAATGTGCAACCAGTGGCGTAGCCAGAGTTTAGGGGCGGAAGGGGCGAATTCCTCTTGGGGCACCTGTATTTTCAAACACAAAGTTTTGCTTTAAATAAAACATTTGAAGATATTGTACAGAAAGTTCCAATGGATTGGAACAAAATTCATTTAAAATTTGTTCTTTTGAAAACCGCATGAACCCGTCGATCTTTATTTTTGGCTATGGCAAATTTATCGTTATAGGGTGGCGATGACCATCAGCTTATTTTTTTTATAAAATGAACTTTTAATTTATTACCTTTTAGAATTCTGCATCTAATTATAATTAATTATGATGTACCATGAACTACGATACGCTTTGTTTTAAATTTGTTTCAACCCCCACTTGTAAACCCTATCGGTGGACAGTCTGTATAATCTAGTTTTTGGAAGTAATATTGAACTAGATTATATTAATTCGGAGAAAAGAAACATTAACCTTACACCCTAAATTAAATATAAATAATAATTTATTTAAGTATGGCTATAAAAATTTATTGCTTTAAGTTCAAATATACTTATCTAAACTATAATTTTACACGTATAATATGTATGTATACTTAATAGTCCCTGGGCCAGTAATGAAATTGACTTCTTGATAATAAAACTTTTAAGTCCTTTTTATGGGGGTTCCTTTTGACGAGTCTACCACGAATATTCGTACCGCCATGTATGGAAGCGGCGCTTTAACCCAGCCTGTCAATGTCAAATGTTTTGGGTGTCGTACTGAGCGAACGCGTAACTTTTTTGTCGGACAAGTTTACCACAATATTTTACATGCAATTTTTAAACATTGTGCCGAAAATCGTAAGGGTTACACTTACGAAACCCGCCAAATCCGGTACCTAAAACATGTCCATGGGTCTTATATACACTGTGGGCAAAATTAAGTTGGAACCCAATTTAACTTATTGTAGTTGTTTTGTTTGTCAAACGATTTTATTCAAATTTGGACACGGTGACGACTCATCAATTCTTGAGTGATCGGATCTAGGGGCTACTTTTTAAAACAGTGCATTCGTTGTCGTTGCAATAGTAAGTGACTTTGATTAGAAAACATATTGTACGTTTAATCTAAGCAGTAAACATCGGAAAATAAAATAACAATAAAATAATCAAAGACACATTAGAAAATATTCCGATTTTTAACGTTTTAAGTTTTAATAGGAGCCTGCATAGGGCAATTTAAACTGCAGGGCCAGTAAATTTTAATTTAATCACATTAGCCATAAAGCAAAAAAAACAAATACATCTTTTTAATGTCATATTTTTGACAGCTTAATTAAAATTGGTAAATGTCAGTTTTAAAAAATAGCATTGGCTCACCTTAATATTGTAAGGTCACTTACTATTGCAACGACAACGAATGCACTGTTTTAAAAAGTAGCCCCTAGATCCGGCCCTGCATTATTCTTCTTGCGAGTAATGACAGCAATCACTCAAGAATTGATGAGTCGTCACCGTGTCCAAATTTGAATGAAATCGGCTGACATACAAAAAACTACAATTAGTTAAAATGGGTTCCAACTTAATTTTGCCCACAGTGTATATTACGTTTATATCGAATAGTTGAAGTGAGTTAGGATTTTAAAAGTGGCTTAAAAAAGCGGTATAAGCGTGCTTAAAAATGACTTGAATCGTTTAAGTCAAGTCTAAAAATAAGTAGGGTTGACTTCACTGAAGCCTATTAAAAACACGATATAAACGATTCAAGCGGGCTTAATAACCGTCTAACTTCAGATGAATGCTTCCTTGAACGTCATCAGTGTCAATTTCATATATGATTTTAACATTTTTTAAAAAATATTAGTTGAAAAACAGGTGAAAAAACTTTAAAACACCCTCACACCAACAACAGCACACAAAACGGGACGAAATAAAAAGTAAGGTTTGTTTGTCATTCCATGTCCACTGTGAAGTTGAATGCAAAACTGCCGCATGCGTACGACGATGGCCTGAAATGTGCTTGTCCTCGATTTTCAATCGACTTTTAAGCCACCAAAAAAACGTTTAGACTTAGAAATCACTTCAAAGCCGCTTTGTTTTTAAGCCAGCTTCAACTATTCGATATAAACGTAGTCATAGTTTTGTGACTGTAACACTTACGATTTTTTTTTAAATCTTTTTGACATCCTACGAAGGCATATGCCTAAATACCAGAGTACCGTGGGTGCCGGGTTATTAGATGTTTAACCCATCGTTCCCCTTGTTTCGTCAACGTTGTCCAAGCACTGAAACATGCAGTTATGCATTTCACAGTACTTTTTAGACAACGCGGTAGTGCCACCACGGTCGTTATTTTTAAATAACTGCTACCTAAATATGTCTCCCCGCTGGGAATCGAACCGTCGACCTCTGGCTTCGAAGATCAAAGCTCTGTCCACTGCGCCACGGAGGAGACAATGATTAAAAATTGCGTGTAAACATTGTGGTAAACTTGTCCAACAAAAAGAAATGACGCGTTTGCCCAGTCCGACACCCGAAACATTTGACATTGACAGACTGAGTTAAAACGCCGCTTCCATATATTGCGGTATGAATATTCGTGGTAGACTCGTCAAAAGGAACCCCCTAAAAATTTTTTTAAAGTGTTATTACGATGAAGTCAATTACTGGCCCAGAGACTATTAACCTAATTAATTAAATAATTCAATTATGACAGCATACGTTTGTTGTTGATTGTTGTTTAATTTTTACTTTTAACACGAATTTTACCTGATCATGAAAAACCTTGATTCAGTAGTAGCGACAATTGAGATATAAATCAGTTTTCACATGACGAAAATATGTGTTTACATATTTGTTAAATTTTATAACCGAACGTGATTTTAAAAACATGTTTCCAGAAATTTGGGTTTTGGTTTAAAAGTGCAGTTATATTTTGTAATTAGCGCTGACAACATTTTGCTCGTTGGTGCTGTTTTTCTCTGAAATGTTTGGTTTTGGTTTCTTGACTTCTGTGTCTTCTAAAGATGAGTTCTATAAGAGGCTTAATAAAAAGTATAACGATAAAATGAATATCGAAAATATTGATGAAGAAGAAGTGTTGCTAATACACAAATCAAGAAATAGAGGACGAAGAGTCTCTATGGTTCTTGTAAGTTTTTTATGCCAGATTTTTTCTCGAATGTTAATGGAATATAACGTACTAAACTCTTTCATTTAACGACAGCTCTGTGGTAGGGAAGCCCAAGAGGGGATTTCGGAATTTACTACAGCGCGGCAGAGTAATATACCGGAGGATACCTTGTACCCGGTTAAGTACCTCTACCAAATATGAGCCCCGTATACAGGGCCTATCATAAAAAACAAAAATATATCCATCAAACATTTTCGAGCAAGTCAGATTAAGATAGGGTAAGTTAATTAAATGCTAAACAGTGTATTGCGATTTGAAGCTATAGTGTTTATTACCACAGTTTTTTACAGAGTATTTGCAGTTTTTATAGGCCCAACATAATTTTTTTAGTTGATTTGCATTTATTGTATTGGCTCCCCTAATCCGACAATTTGAGAGTGATGCAAAAAAACCGGAGGGCTACCAAGTAAAACGTCATTTTTAGATTCTCGAGCGTTCCACAAGCCAAAATATTACCAGTATTTTTTAACATATTTAAAATGCTATAATCCGCTTCCCGCACCGATGAAAAGGTATACATTATATTTTTTTCTTCTTAACATTTAGGCTTTGCAACCCAATAGGTCTCTATGACGCTCGAGTAAATCCCCATTTAACATCGTGGACTCCCCTACTACTGTGTATCGCATTTTTCTCCGATCGGGCAAAAATCTATATTTGCCCAATATATTTTCTTACCTCCAAAATTCATTATTCCTGTAGGTGGAGGACGTTGCTAGGCAATGTAATTTTCCTGCCATGGAAGTGTTTTCTATAAACTCAATATTCAGTGAAGACGTTCGTAAAAGTCTATTAACAATACATGACAATGTGATTCTATAGCATCGTTATATACCAAGATCAAATAAAAATGTTTAAATTTTTAAATTAAAGAAATATTTTGATTGGAGAAAAACTTATAGGTGCAATTCGTAGGAAAAACATATTTTTGGACTCTTGATGGTTGCTAGTCTCGGATAAAGTCTCGTGCAGCAAACTCCCCATTATCCGGAAATATATCGCTTTTCCTACTAGATATGCTACTTCTACAATTTCCCATCTATTTTTTAATAAATGTTTTTTTTATCGTGTCTAATGTTTTGTTTGGTTTATAATAAAACATAACTTCATATTTTTATGTCCATATTAGCAACGGCTGCATCATGGTTAAGTTGAGTTAATTAGAAACCAGACTGTACCACCACACAAATCCAAAAAGTGCTTTGACACGTAATTTTCAATAGCAGTCTTCTTATTTATCGGGGCCAGTATGGCCCAATTGTTATTATAGGATGGTAGTAGTTCAGTTAGACCACTTTGATCTTGATAAATAAGTTTTATGCTATTAAAAATAGGTGTAAAAGCACTTTTACAGTATTGCTTTCTTCATATGCAGAGTATGGTACCCTACTAAATTATATACAATAACAAAACTATTTTAGTGAAATAATACTGATACGATTTTTGTCCCGAAATCCCTACCTCTGAACGCACTGTGCAAATATCCCGTAATTTTTCTTTCGCTATAAACAGAAAAAAAAATTACGAGATTTGGGTTCCTTGGTGTCACTTTTTGGGTTGAGGGCCTTTTTTTTGCTCTTCAAGATTATTTCGACGACAAAATCATTCCGGTTTAAGAAATGGTGCCTTTTTACATTTTCATAAATCTTACGTTGATGAGATTGGGGGATGGAAAGAAGGAGTTGAAGCAAATCTCATCAAATCTTACCAGGGGGTCCAAAAATGAAAAAGATGCCTCATGTAATTTATGGATGACCTCTAAACGTAAAATGTGATACATAGTTGTTTTTAATATTTAAAGAAATTTTCTAAATGGAGTGCAAAACAACAACATTGAGTTTATATTTAAAGAAAAAAAACATATTTTAAAAAGAACCGCGTATTTGACCGTCTGACTACTATGACAAATTAAATAAATCAAATGTAGTATTTTTTTGACTTTTAAGGAGACCTTTCTATTAGTGATAAAATTAACAGGGTGATTCATTTCAAAAACCGAACTTTGTGTCATAATTTTATAATAAAAGTTAATGGAAAAAATTTAGCTACGCCACTGAGTTTTACGTGTCAATTTCTAAAAATTTTCTATTTACATTTTTTTTTCAATTTCTAATATCAAGCGAGTTACAAGTGCCTGGCGAAATTGAGAACATTTGAAATATCACTCTGTATCTCCAAAACGAATTAAGTTAGCCATTATTTACCTCACCAATAAATTTGTTTCAAAAATTAAAATTAAGATTGTGCATCAGATTTGTTGTATCTCTTATAGTTTTCTCTATACCCTACAAGGTCAACAACAAGGCGCCTCCTGTACAGGGTGGGCCAAATTCGGCGCTTTTGATAGGAAACTCATGTTTTTGTACGTTTTACAAAAAAACTAACCCCATTTTCGAGGCTTAAATTTCAAGCCAAATTTACTAGTGAAAACCGCAATTCGCTCTCTTGCGTCGTTTACTCGCTACAGCGTGTTTCCTAATTTCTTGGGTTTTCTTTAATCCTTTATATTTTTGTTTATTTACAGAGATTTTTGATTCTTTAAAAACATTTTTGCAACAACTTTTCATGCAGATTGCAGATATAATTTTAGTTTTTTTTTAGGGTTGTGCATTTTTGATTTATTTATTTATTTTTGGAAATTTTAAATGGAAGACCCTGTATATTTTTCACAAATAAAATGGTAAAAAATTAACTTTTCAAAAATGTGTCACACTTTATATTTCTTCTCAGCCGTTTCTGAGATATTGCATATTTTGTCATTTATAACTGATATTTTTAGATAGTAGGCCATGAAAAAAGTAATTTTGTTTTACTTTAAACAATCTTGTTAAAACTTGGAAACCATTTAATAATTTAATAACGCAAATAAGGGTAAAAATAATCCCATTTTATAAGTATTTTAAATTGTTTTGTTAATATTTTGCCTTAAAAACATTTCGATCAGGTTTTCTTAATACGTAATATTTTATGTAAAAAACAACCATTATTTTTTTGTATACAGGTAAGTAAAAGATGGAAATGAAAAACAAACAAAAGCCTAATTAAACCTTTTTAGCTGAAAGCTGGCATTTGTTTTCCCTGGTTATCTTTCATTTACTAAAATATAAAAAGAATGGTCGTTTGTTACATTAAATATTAACGTTTTAATAAAACCTGATTAAAAAGTTCCTAGGGCAAAATATTAACAAAATAATTTAAAATACCAAAAAATAGGATTCTTTTTACCCCTATTTGCGTTAATAAATTATTAATAATAATGATTTCCTTCATTGCAGTCAATAAAAAACAAAATTTATAACAAGATTGTTTAAAGTAAAACATAATTACTTTTTTCATGGCCTACTATCTAACCAATATCAGTCATAAATGACAAAATATGCAATATCTCCGAAACGGCTGAGAAGAAATATAAAGTGTAACACATTTTTGAAACGGAAATTGTTTAACCATTTTAATAGTAAATAAATTTACAGGGTGTTCCATTTAACACTTCTTAAAATAACTAAATAAGTTAAAAATTTGCCACCCTAGAAAAAAACTAAAACCATATTTGCAATCTGCATAAAAAGTTGCTGTAGAAATGTTTTTACAGAATTAAAAATATTTAAAAATAAAAAGTTATAAAGGATAAAAGAAAACGCAAGAAATTAAGAAACACGCTGTAGCGAGTAAACGACGCAAGATAGCGAATTGCGGTTTTCACTAGTAAATTTGGCATAAAATTTGAGCTGCAAATGGGGGTCAGTTATTTTGTAAAACATACAAAAACATGAGTTTCCTATGAAAAGCGTCAAATTTGGCCCACCCTGTACCTTCAACGTATAAATATTAGAGGACTTTAGGAAGAGACACTTTTTTGTTAAGTTAATATTTAAAAAGTTTTTCATTTGGGAACACACGGTGTATATTTGGTGTGGGTTTCAAGTCTCAGTCTTTAGATGAAATAATTTAAAAATCCTGGTTATGCCGTTGCGTCCAACAAATATAACCGAAAATCCTGTGTACTCTCATCAAAATTTTGGACACTTTGTAAAGAATTTTTAAACATTTTTTTGTGTGCTAACCTCCAGTTCCTTGGTTGGTATTTATAAAAATGTAAACTACTAATCCTATCACATTTTTTATTATTATTTACAAACTTTTTTTCCTTATTTAATAAATGGTTAAATATGTCAGTAGTATTTAAACCATATCAGAAGTCAGTGTTTTCCTATATCTCATGTAACGATCCACGTCCACCCGCTATTTTTTTATATATATAAAATGGATAGTGATGGTGATAGTGAGGAAGAAATAATTTTTGACGATCCAGGCATTTACCCCCTGGAGTATGTAAAGTCCAGTATTATTACGTGTGGCGGTGTCACCTATACTGTAAAGGAAGCAAAGAATAAAGAACTTAATGATTTTAAAATAAAAGATTGTGCCGGTTTGAAAGAGGTAGTATATATACAGAATGTTGTAAAAATAAATAAGGGCACATTCTACTATTAAAAATATTTTTAAAAATTCATACACACATGGGTCCACAAATTCATTGTTCTTAGGATACAGGGTGCTAAACTTCTAAAAAAATGTTTTTTTTGTTGCCCAATTTTGTTTTAATTTGAAAATTGTATTTAAGGCATTAAGGGAGTAATTTATTACTAACCTTATTACTTTTAATAAGTCTTAACTTAGCTAGGTATTGCATGTGTATACAAGCTTTGCAAGTTTATGGAAATAAAGGTGTAAATTTAAAAAAAACTTTAGTTTTAAACCGATATAATTGTAAGCCAAAGAAGGTTTATATACCGAAAATAAGTATAGTTTAATTTTTAATAAACCTTTTTGATTCGTGAGCAGCGCCTCAAAAAAACCTTCCTATGCAAAATTTAAAATAAATCATGACAAAAAAGCAAATACACCCTGTTTAGTTTTAAATTTCTAAATTTAATAGTTCTTTAAAAAAAGGGTAGCATAGGCTATGGTTATACCATAACGCAGTTATTGAGCTCCGAAAAATTGACTACATGGCGTTTAAGAATAATATTCAAGAGTAAAAATTTGCATCCAACATTTCAAAAAAAACAAATACATCAACAAAGCTATAGGACAATATTTTGAAATATTAACATTTTTACAAAGGAAAACCTCTTTTAACAGTAACGGATAGAACATCTTCGGAAGTTCTTAACAAATTATAATCTTTTTAACTACAAACTCTTCGAAAAAAGTTTCGCTTTAGAAAAAGTCCTGGTTAGAAAATAAATTTAAATATACAAGAAAATTTGTATGCTCGTTGCACATTAAAATGACAGCAATTGATATTTTTGAATAAAGAAAAAATCTGTTCATTTTTGATTTTCTCTATCTTAGTGCATACCTTTTTAAACAAAATTTAAAAAAAGTGGCTTCGTTTATGACAACTGAAAAAAGACGCACAATTTGTAAGCATCTCTGTATATCACATAAAAATGATAAAATTATAAATATAAATGTGATTTCTCGCCATCCAGGACTTTTTGGTAGGCGTTACTTTTTATCGTTAAGTTTTCCATTGGGTAAGAATCTCCGAAGATGAGCTGTATTTAACAATGGACGTTTTAAGGACTAGAAGGTAAAAAGATTGGTGAATTGGATTTTGAAATTTACTTTTATAAAGTTCGGAGACTTATTTGTTGTTTGTCTTAATAACCTACCTTACCTATCCCAGTATTGCATCTTTTATACTTTTTAGCATTAAAACTAGTTGGTTTACTTAATATTCTTTGGTTGTGTTAATCTTGGGTAATCGCATGCTAGTTACTAATCAAGGATATGGGTCAGTCATATTTAGGTACCACAAGAAAGCAGGTAATATTTTCCATATAGTGTCCCATAAGTCCCACTCCTACGTCGGCTTTGAATTTCCTTTCACACCACTTTTCTATAGTAAATCATATAAGCTGCCAACCGCTATAAACCTCTTTAGATTTAGATTTTATTATAAGTTAGATTTAAGCTATAGATAAGTATTTGCACTAAAACAAAGATTAACTTGATTTCCTGTTGATAGGAACGAGTAATATGTATGGTAAATAGGTTGTTTACATTTTATTAAATTATACAGTGTGAATTGAAGATATATTCTATATTGGTTTAGCAGATTCATTTAATAGATGTTGAGTACACGCCAAGTCGGATTAAAAACCAAAAAGTCAAAAAAAAATTAATGTCAAGCGATTTTCAGAATATCCTAAAAATAAAACTAAAATGTTATAATTTCAAAACCTAAATAATAGTTGTTTAAATTTTTATTTTTATATAATTTTATCTTGACAACGGTGGCAGACTTGCCACCGAAACGTCGACTTTTAGTTTTTAGTTACTTACTTTAAAAATTGTTTTTGGACTTTTTGGTTTTTTAATCTGACTTGGCGTGTACCCAAATAAGTAACATCTATTATACAGTATGGTCCATTAAATGTATAACAAATGACAAACTGTTTTATTTGCAATTTGTCAGAAAATTTTATTCTTTATAAAAGTTAGTGTCTGATCTTAAACTATATTTGCATTGGTTGGTTCTATTAAAAGTTTAATGTTGTATAAAAAAGGTCAAACATATGTTAATTAATTACTTCAAGTTGGTTGCAAATCTATTTAATACGACCCTGAATTTCACAGATATGCTTTTTAATAAGGCCAATATACATATGCATTATTTGCCGTACAAAAATTTCTATTTTAGATTCTTATAAAAGTAAAACAGGTTATTCGAAATTAAAAAAATAATGAATAAAAATGTGAATAGGATGTCTTACTTGGTATTTAGAAATTACTTTTATTTTTATCGTTTTGTTACTTTTCCTAAAATAAGGGCACTTTACTATTTATCAGTTTTCAATCTTTTTGGCCTACCCTGTATATCATGGAACTTTTAATGAAACTAACTACTGCTTATACAGTTTGAGACCATGTGCTAACTTAAATAGAGAATATAATTTTCTAACAAATTGCAATAAAGAAATTTCCTATTTCATGCACACTTATGGACCACACTGTATACATAGTGTTCAAATACTCTACCGATAAACTTTTGGGCATGGGTCTTCAAAAATAAGAAAAATCTATTAAAATATGATCTTAACGTCATACTGTTAACTCTACAGGGTGTTAAAATTTAAATTCAGATTGTTTTGACTAATTTGGAAAATATTTCCAAAATATTTAAAAATGCAAAAGATAATTAGTTGTAATAATCTTTTTTTTTTGTATTATTATTAATTATTATAATTAGGTATTTACCAAACATTTTAGAAAAATGCAGTGGCATACCAGAAAAAATACCATCCCTAACTGACGACACTGGTGAACATATATTTTCTTCTTGTACGTCAAAAAATGTCCTTTAATGCACGAAAAACGTTTTTTAATTTTCTTAGAAATGTCTTAATATCTGTATGCTATAATAGTTACCATAAATGGTATGAAAGTTACCATAAAAACCGATTATTTTATTAAAATTTCAACACTTTGTAGTTCGAGAAGTAAGACGTTTAGGACATGTATTTATATAGTTTTTTCTTTATTTTTTATTGGAAATTAATCCTTTAAAGTTTGTCGGTAGAGTTACTGAACACCCTGTATTTAAAAATTATTTTCCGGCTTGAGGTAATAGAGAAGAAGAAAAAAATACAATTTTGCAATAGTTTCGCTTTCACCATTTTAATATTTTTGTAGACTCTGTTTTTCGCAAAATTTATACAAATATTGTTATTTATAATTTAAATATTTGTCTTTAGAAATGAAACAAAAATTACTATAAACTATTATACTCCAAAAATTATTTATTTTTAAAAATATCCTTTATCGGCTTTATCAATTTATTATATATGTTTTGCCTGGTCTTATGTATGTGTAGTAAGTAATAAATTTTAGAGTTAAAGTTGCTTACATTTTGGTAAAACATAAATTTATTAAAAAAACAGTTCAAAAACTAAAATGGCAAAGGCAATATTAAACAAAACATTTAAAATACACTTATACCAACACAAGAAAGTCTGCCTGCATTTTTTCTCACAATTAGCTTTTTTTTCTGTATTTCCTTATTTTACAAATAGGTTGTAGCCACTGAAAGGCAAATCTGGACAAGGTGAATGATGGATTTTTCAAAATGTACCATCTAAGTGGTTTTTAATTTCCGTAGGGTTATGTCAACTTTGGTTAAGAATTATTTTGATTTAATATTGATACTTGGTTTTAATATTTTTTAAACTTCCTAACACGTATATTTTAAATCAATGTTAAAAGCACACCATTTGACGCAATGATATCACAGAAAAATAATAAATGTGGGTATATGTGCTGCTCATATTAGCGGTGAGTTATTTAAGGGTATATGCTGTTAAAGTTTTTCATGATTTAAAAGACCATAAACTTTTTTTAATTTGTTTAAAAAAAGGAAAAACAATAAACTTATCCATCATTCACACAGGAGCATAACCTAAATTTCTCACGTGACGAAATTACCCAATCATGATTGTAAAAGATAAATGCAGGTATTCGATAAAAAGTGGTTAGGATGTACCTTACTACTTTTCATTACACAGATATTTGAGACAATGGTTTATTTCTGATTTTACATATTACAGTCTTTAATTTATGTTTTAATATCGACGAAGAGTCCTAAACATGGTATTAAATTTGAAATGTATTTATAGAGATACAAATTTGGAAGCTTAAGAGCGGCTTTTAGAATGTCGAGTCAATCCTTGAGTTAGTATACTCCTACCCTAGAAGCGCATCATATTTGGTAAATCTAGGTGACAATGCATTTGACAGCTTTTAAAATTTAGCTAGAACTTCAACCACATAATAATTTAACCCTTAAACGACATTGTAAAAGCCGCTCTTAATAAAATATCTAATTATCTAGTTTAAATAAAATAGCTAATTAGATTGTTTATTAAAACAACCTAATTAGCTAAAGTTTGTTGAATTAAAACATGTGTCTTCTAAAGGTCAATTTTTAAGCAGTATGTATTGTTATGTTAGCTAGGAGAATACAATGCAAAGTAATTCACAACATTTTTAAATAAATAGTTGAGAAAAAAAGTAGGAAATTAGGAATAAAATATTTTAACTTTAAAAGTGCCCATTTTTAATTCAGGAAAATTGTACGCGCTACTTGGAAAAAGTAATACATAGTTCAGCTGATTCTATATTTCCTGCACCACTTATATTTCAAAATAGGTTTTCACAGTATTTTAATTTTCAGGATGTTACTCTTTCTAAAGAGGAGGGTTCTTTAGGATTCAGTATAATCGGAGGAAGCGATCATTCCAGTACTCCTTTTGGTGGCAAAGAACCTGGTATCTTTATATCGCATGTAAGTATAAACTAATGGCAAGTTAAAGATGGGTCCAAATTTAATTCATTCTGAAAGCGATGCCGTTAAGTACACAAAAATGATAAAGTAAAGGATCCCTTTTGTTAACAATGATTTATTGCAGCAAAAAATATTTAACCCGACGAGTTTCTAGTACCACGCCACGTGCCACCGGTTTTATAGTAGGAGAGAGGCGAAATAAGAGAATGTTTTGTAAGTAGGCATGTGTGTTTAAGCAATGTATTTTTTATTATTTATCTAAAAATATGTAATCAGGCTCTGTCCGAGGCTATGTGTATTCGAAAGGTTTGTTTACTTTATCATTTTTTGTGTACTTGGCGACATTTCTTTCAGAATGAATTAATACCAGTATTATGAATATAAAATTTTCCGATCGGACGGCAATCTGCATATTTCCAATACGTTTTCTTACCTCTGAAAATGCATTATTGCTGAAAAAAAAATTCCGGCCAGTGCCGCCACCTACACTACTTTGAATTTCTCAAAACTTTATTTTTTATTGCCTTTATCCAATAAATCATAGAAACTTATTGAAAAATACGATACTGACTGCAACACAAGCAAGCAAAGTATGGCTAAGAAATGTTATAGGTCTTGGTGCCCAAAAAGATTTAAAAAGTTTTCAAGTAGGAAATTGCAGCGTTGCTCAATCACGTAATCTTAATTGAGGCGCTTAGTGGAAAAATAGTACAATTCAAAAACAACAAGTACCAATAAAATTTAAAAATATAGAGTTATACAAGCTTAAAGTTTATTGCTAATAATACAATCCAAAAAAAATATATATATATAAAATATAAACTAAAATAAATAAATATAAAACCCTAAAAAGTATAAATGAGGGGCCTGGTTTTAAAGTGTACAATATCACACAACAAATGCTCCAAAAGTTAGATTTTTTTGCGCTGAATTTAAATATACAAATGACAGGTAATAAATGACATATATATAAAAAGTGTGTATTAGCGTTGTATGAGTCTCATACAACGGTATTAGTCTTGCTGCGTTACTTACCAGAACTCTACAACAAAAATAAGAAAAAAACTTCATATAAACATATGTCCTAAACGTCTTAGTTTTTGAACTACGGGGTGTTAAGAATTTAAAAATTTACCACACCGTAGTTCAAAAACTAAGACGTTTAGGACATATGTTTATATGAAGTTTTTTCTTATTTTTGTTGTAGAATCGCCCCGTAAATTTTGTCGGTTGAGTTACTGGACACCCTGTATGTATGTAGGTAATTTGATTGAAACTGATGAAAACTTTAATGTCTATTGGTGCCTAAACGGTGAGGTTTATCGACTATAATAAAGTAGTGCCTATTTTTTTAAATTTTTTATTGTCTATAAAATGGCGGCCCCATCTTTGCGATATCTGTCATAATAAAAAAGATATGATGTAAATAAATATTAAGTTTTAGGTAAAGTGCCCTCTGGCGGTATAAAAAAGTACTTTTGTCTTAAAATTTTAGGATTTGCAAAGCTCAGTTTGTGTGCCAAATATGAACTGGATTGGTTAAAAAATAAATGCAATATGGCGAAAAACCAAAATAAAAATTGAACTTTGACGGCTTGTAACTCAAAAACGAATAACATTTTGAAAAAAAATATATGAAGCTTTACCGTTATTTTGTCCAGTAGAATCACTACCTTAAGTTTCGGGATCGATTTTTGAATCACCCTGTATAACAGAACCTGTTTGGGTCGTTTTTAGATTTTTTTTCTGTTCAATTTAAAATCAGAAACGGTCGCACTCAGGTAAATAAGAAACTCTTACTACTTGGATAGCTCAAAAGTGCCTGAGGCCGCATTGCATGCACCAGGAAGTTTAAACATTTAAATATAGTACAACTACAGGAATTTTAGCAAAATGTTCGCGCGGCGTTGCCAATATTTGCAAAATGTCCTTTGATTTTTCTTATTGACTAATTAATTCTATTTTTTACCATACAATGAAAACTTGACCTGATCGAGCAAACTTTCATATTTTTCTGAATTCAGCACGCAAAATGGTAATAATTCACCCAAAAAACCTATCTGGGTTGTTTTTACATTTTTTCTGTTCATTTTAAAATCAGTAACGGTCGCACTCAGGTAAATAAGAAACACTTACTACTTGGATAGCTCAAAAGTGCCTGAGGCCTTTGACCTTAAAAATGTCGCAGACCAGTGTAATAAATGAAAACGTATGAAACTTTTATACAGGGTGTTTTTTTAACCTACTTGGTTATAGTAAAAAGTGGGTGGCAAAATATAAATGAAACTAGACCGCTCAAATACAATATAAAATATAAGTCAAATATTGCTGCCCATATTTCTCATTTTACAAAATTTTGCTTATTTATACCACTTTTTCACTGACCGCTTAATTTACTAATTGTACTAGATATAAAAATTACATAGTTTTTGTTATTTTAGATGGTACCCGGAGGAACAGCAGCTAGTTGCGGAAAACTACGTGTGGGAGATAGAATACTAAAAGTCAATGGACAAGATATCACCCATTTCACCCATCAAGAATCTGTTATGGCATTACTTAAGCCGGGCCAAAGCATCACTTTGACAGTTAGACATGATCCTCTGCCCGAGGGATATCAGGTAGGGGAGAGGGAATTTTGGGATGTGTTTTATGAAAGTATGAGTTATTTCTTTAAGTTATAAATGTAAAGGGATATAATATGTTGATGTTTTTATTTGGGAAAATAGATAAGCAATTGTTTAGCTGACACAGCCAATAACCTGATATACTTTTAAATAATATAGTTTATTTGAATTTTTTTATACTATAAACTTATTTTCTTTTGAGAAATAAAAATCAAACACTGTTTATTTTTGGTGGTTTTTAAACTAAAATCCTAACTTATTTTGTTAAAATTATTAATTAAAAATAAAAAGTATTTGTGAAAGATCTTTAAATGTTTTTATTTTTAAATTAATTATAAAAGATTTAAGAGTACAAAATACAATTTTACGCAAAGTACTGTTTAAATTAAAAATTATAAAATATTTTATTTTAGATGTCTGTTGCATAAAATATTCTTGTGACTGTTTACCTACCTAAAAAATGTTTTAAGTAACATAATATAAGATATGAACACATTTTTTTGTTTTGTATTGAAATCAATATTTTTTCTAATATGAGGGAATGTTTAATTTATAATAATTTTTAAATGAATATAGCAAAAGTTTTTTACTTTGAAAAAACAAGGTTTGTATTCGGGGCGACAGCCAGATTGCTATTAGGCAGCCATTTTTAACTTTCGTGTGATAAACGAGCAGGACATTTTAAATAGTCAAAATTCACCAAAATTTATTAATTAAAAAAACAAATACTGACATTTTACAAATCGATTAGCAAGAAAATGACGCACGATTTTATTTAATTTGTTACTACAATAATAATAATTATTATTATTATTTAAAAAATTTAAAATCGTGAATTTTTTGAAATACCACGTAACTGATATAATATCGAAAATGAGGTTTTAGGGATAATAATTTGTGCAGCTTATTACCTATTTGCAAAATATCTCCCAACTATTTTCCTAATATTTGCGGTATTTTTACAAAACCTAGTACCCAACATTTTTGTATAAAGAATTTTTGGTAAAAACCAGGTATCTTACATCTACAGTGTGTCTACGTAAGTTGACATCATATGGGAAACTTTTCAATTATTGATTTTACGAAAAAAGTTATTTCTAAATATCTATATTCTTTTCTTCTATAAAAGTTCTGTATGGTCCAAAACCTAAAAAGCAATCATCAGATATCAAATTGTATTAGTCATCTACGAGGTTTGGCAAAAAACGTAATTAGTGCTTAAGAGTAAGGTACCTGTATTTTTGCTGATATCAAAAATTGTTATTAAGAAAAGATGTTTATATTAAAAAATTATTTTTAAATACGCAATTTTGATTATTAAGAAAAAAATCTGCTATAATGGTGAAACATTAGGTTTGTACATTAGTGCACTACATTTTATGATAATAAATGTGATGGGCAGTTTCAAATAAACTTTTTAAATTTATTATAATCAAAACAAAAAGAATGTACAATATTAGCTAAAATATAGGTACTTTACTCTTGAGCAAAAATTACATTTTTGGCCATACCTCGTAGATGACTGACACAATTTGATATCTGATGATTGTATTTTAGGTTTTGGATCATGCAGAACTTTTTATAAGGAATAATTTTTTTAATAAAATTAATAATAAAAAAGTTTTCCATATGACGCCAACTTACGGAGACACACTGTATAATACACAATACAATCCGACCTTGCCATTAATATATTTTTATCAACAATAAACTGTAAACATATGTTTATTGAGTAATAAATAACGCAATACCATGTTTTTAGAGCCTCTTCTAAAAATTGATTTATGCATACAGGGTGTCCGAAAAGTCAAGGATAATATTGAAAGAGCTAATAAAACAACTCATAAGCATCCAGAATAACATAAAATTACCTTAGTAAAAAATCGATAGTTTTCGAGATATTGGCACTTTTATAATATTTTCACACTTTTGAAACACCCTGTATATCATATGACAATTAATATAAACGCTTTTGCTATTTCAGACAAAGCTTAAATATTTATAAAGATTTTTTGTATGTCAAATATTAAAAAGTTAAAGGTATAGTTATATAAATCCATTCGTGGACACACTGAAGAATTTTCGGAAATAACTTTTAATTTAATGTTGGTTTTTAATTAATGAAATGGGTATTTAGTGCTGCAAAACGTCTTTTTATAAAAAAATATTTTTAAAAACCTAATGACTGTAAGGATTGCTTTGTCGCTCTATATTTCGTGTTAAAAAAAAATAAATACACAGACTGTCCACGAATGGAGTTAACAAGAGGACAAATGGATCAAAAATTTTTGTAAAAAAGGGTTTACGAAGAGAAAATGTTGATTTTGTATACAGGGTTCGCAGAAACTTAAAAAAATATGAATTTTCTTCAAGAGTAAATTACCTGCATTTTCATTTTTTGCAGAATGTCACTAAAAAAAAACATGTTTGTAATCAATAAAAACAATAATACAAAATTTTATTAAAATCCATAATTTGACGAAAATTGGCGTTTACTAATGAAACAGTGTGTAGGAATTTGGAAAAAGCAGGTGTTTAAAAAGCAAGTTATAAAAGTTTTTAAGTCATTTTATTATAAAATTTCAAAATAATAAATTTTTGATAACTTCAAAATCAGTTTCATGAATCTTTTTAATGCCCCTGTTACGTGAATAAAGTTATTCAAAATGCTATTCTAAATAAATGTTTTAAGTGATATTTTGCTTAAAAATAAAAGATAAAGCTAGTTTACTCTTGTAAAAAAATCATGTTTTTTAAGTTTTTGCGAACTCTGTATACAAAATCAACATTTTCTCTCCGTGAACCCTATTTTTTTTCAAGCTAAAATTTTTATGAAGAATGACTTTTCTTCGAAAAAAAATTTTTGGTTCATTTGTCCTCTTGTTAACCCCATTCGTGGAGAGTCTGTATATGAATGATATAGAAATTAGTTTTTTGTCTTAAGGGTTGATATGTGAATTAAATGTTTAAACAAATCCATATTTGTATCGGATAGGTAATTCCATTAGAATAGTTCAGCACTATTAAATTGTCTTTGCAATTTTTGTACGCCACTTTTTGCATAGTCGATGTTTTACATAAGTTGTTTTTGTTGCAAGCAACTAATGGTTACTTACCTAGACACAATGGTAAGTTTTTGTTAGGTTGTCGAAGTTTGTGTGTGTTGCTGTTGTAGCTCTTAAAAAAACTAATTCCTATTTTTTTTAATTATTATTTTGCATAAGCGTAGTGTTTTGTCTTTTTGTTTATTTTGTTGGTTGTTTTAGTTAATATTTTTTAGAGATTTGATTTCAATAAAATATGCAGAGTGGTATGTTGATTGGCATTTTTATTAGTTTTTGTTATAAATGTGATTCTCTATAAGATAAATTAATTTGGTTGTATGTCAGAATATGTTATAATACAGTTTTAATTTGATACAGGATGTTTACGATAACTACTCGATATAAAACGTCAATGCATGTATAAACTGATTATTTATTATTTTAATTAGAAAAGTATTTTAAACCGTAATTTCTTTATACCTATACATATTTATTATTTATTTTATGCCACATAATATTTAATTTATAAATTTTAAAAAATTGCTGAGAAGATTTTTTCACGCTTTATGAGAGTTAAATTTCTTAGTTGGATTATTTACTTAGATATAGATTTCCTCTTTTATTGTGTCTTTTTGTCTTGCATTTTTGATATCTTACCATATACAATAAAAATAGGCTTCAAATATGCAATCTCCTTTATTTAGAAGAGAGTACGTTTTTTTAGTCAAGTACAGGATATTCCATCTAAGAGGAAAAATGGCATATTTTTTTACTTTCCCCATATTTTTAAAGAAATTCAAGATAGCCAATCGATGTTTTTAACTCAGAGAATTTAAAAATCTTATTAAAAAAACAATTGCAAGGAAACGCCATTAATGTTGTATTTTTTAAATGGAACACCATATTTATTATTATATTTTTAATTCTATGGTCAAATGGTCTAAGTGTTTTTATTAAGGGTACTACATATCTTTTATCTTTTACTGTTTTTAAGTTATTCACGCTTAAAAGGTCACATTTTTGGCTTGTTTAATAAAATATCCCAATATGAAATACAGGTAATGCAGGTGATTACCTGATACTTCAAAGTTATTTTTTTATTTCTTTGAAAATTATCAATGTATTTTCTTTTGGCTTCACTGGCACTTTCTCCACACTTGTAATAAGCGTTGATTACCCAAAAACAGTTAAAGTCAGACCTATAGTGCCTTTAATAAAAATACTTAGAATTGAGCAAAGAATTTAAAAATATAATTTTAAGTATGGTGTTCCATTTAAAAATGCAACATTGTGGGCGTAATTCTTTTGTTTTTGATGCAATTGTTTTTTTAATACGATTTTTAAATTCCCCGAGCTAAGATACATCGATTGGCTATACTGAATTTATTAAAAAATATGCCATTTTTCCTCTTATATGGAATATCCTATACTTGACTCTTGAGTAAAAATTGCATTTTTTACCTTTTAGGTTTTGACCAAGCGGAACTCTTTACAAAGAATACGTTTTTTTTTTCGTAAAATTAAAATTAAAAAGTTTTCCATATGACCAATTAGGTAGGCACACTGTAAACTTCTTTTTGTATCTCCTAAAGTACATTTTCAATAATACTACTTTCTTAGACTTCCACTATCTTTATTTTTAACTGAGCCACCACGTTTCGAATGGTATCTATCTTCAACCTTCTCCAAGTGATAACTCATATTATTTCTTAAAAACGGGTAAAGATAGATATCATCCGAAACGTCGTGTATCAGTTAAACATAAAATACGGTAAAAGTCTAAGAAATAAGTAGTATTATTAAAAACATAACATTGTCTACCATCTTAAACTACCTCTACCGCTGGTTAGGTATGTGAAAAATTAGCTCGGTATTGGGTACTGGCAGTAATATAGAGTAGCTTCAACTACGTTTATATTTTAATTAGCTAAAGTCTTTTTCGTCATCTCATCTTAATGTTTATCACATGTTTTTTTGTAAAATAAAAACTCAAAAATTTTAATGTAATTTGTGGCAGAAAAATAGCAAATCAAAAGAATTTAGCATACGTGCATTTGATTAAAATAGGGGTGTATACCAGTGTGTCCTATTTTTCTGCATATTACTCTTAAATATTTAGAAGGTATTCTTAATTACTTGATTTCATAATATTTTTATGAAAGTTTTTTACTAAACTGTTGACTAAGGCCGACGGCAATCATTTAAAATATCTTTAAATAAGGTTTTTTCCGTATGTAAAGCTCTATGCCTAATTGTATGTATTTTTAGTATTTTTAGGCCATTTTGTATACACAGGGTTATTTAGAACTTAAGCTCAAAAATTTACTGGTAAAATCCATAAGCTATTAGAAGCACCAAAACTCTGTAAAAAGTCAAATCGTAATAAAAATATAGATTTTACAGCCAATATATTTTAATAACTAACCGGGGATTTTTTTAATTTAATAAAAAAATTACCTTTAAATTTGTAAGGTTAAGTTCTAAAACACCCTGTATAGAAATGTTGCTTTCTCATCAATAGCAATCTTATATATTGTTGGTGTTTTTCAGGAATTGGTGATAGAAAAAGGCGATCACGAAAAGTTGGGGATGCACATCAAAGGTGGCTTGCAAGGTCAAAGAGGCAACCCCTTGGACCGATCCGATGAGGGCGTTTTTATCTCAAAAATAAACACAGTTGGCGCTGCTCGACGAGATGGCCGACTTAAAGCTGGTACGTTTATGCTTTTTAAGTTAATACAAATATTTGTTTTTTATTTAATGGGTTGAGTTGCTTTTCCGTGATTCAAATATACATGAGGAACTTTGTTTTAGTTTTTTTTCTCCAAATGATTTCGTAGCTACTTCTGTACGTGTTTTTAAATATAAAACTAAGATTTCTTTGCCTTTGATCAAGTTTTGGTGTAAAAATAGAACTGAAGCTTTCACGGCGTTGGTCCGCGATGCGGTCCAAACCCAAGAACCAAGATTGCTCAAAATAATGTGTTATTAAGTAAACCAAATATGACCGAATAATGGTTAGGATTTATATTTAAGCCCTATAATAATATGTTAATAATTCTCTTTATGCGTTAACAGACTAATAGGCTGTCAAGTTAAATAAATTAGTATGATGTAGATAATTGAAGATCTCAGTGGGTGAATGTGTTATGTGACGTTTGAGTATTCTGATACTTGCACTGCAATAAGTTAATATTTGCCCATTTTAACTTAAAAGATGACAATACTTTTTTAATAAATAAAAATATTTTGTCTGCTTGTGATGTAAAATCTGTAAATAAATAAACAATAAAAATATGTCCAAACATGTTAAAAATCTCATTTACTCAAAACAAGTACTTGTGACATAACGCCTTCAGCCACAGACATATTCAATGACAAATGATTATTACAAATTTGGTTTAAGAATCAATTTAAGGGTTTTAACTAACAAAGTTGAGGAAACTCGAGCGAAGTTCCAATATTAAATCTCAGATAAACGAATAGATTTTCATGTCACTTGTCTAGGAGCAAGCGGAGATAATCAAGAATAGGGGAACTCTTTAGATTTCCAATTGTATTTCCGAACAGCTGATAACTGACATTTCATTTGTTTCTTAAAATATCAAGAACTACATCTTTTTTCTACCGATACCGGTATTTATATTTGGCAACGCTGCGTAAAAACAATAGAAATCATACGCAACAAACTACTGCACAATGATCTTTAAACAAGTTATCGGTATTAAATTGTTATGTTTATTCACTAATAAAATGTCTAAACCACCCTTATCATATCACCAAAAAAAAATATTTCATTGAAAAGGCAAAACAGTCACTGAAAAAATTCTATTGTATTTGTAAAACAAGGTCGAGTAGCACATAAATTTGAGGATAAACATGGAAAGTTTTTGTCACCCAACCTGTCAAACTAACGTAAATATTGATATATCTGATCCACATTTTCACTTAAAAACACTCGAAAAAAACATGTTTTCTAATTATTGCGGATATTTATTACCACTCATTGGATCTTGTAACCGAATAACGTATTGGACTGGCATTAATTTTATGTCCCCATATGCGTTTCGGCGGTGTTGTCACATGTCAGTCAAATAGCATATTTTTCTAAATTATTTATTAATTACTCCTATCACAAGCTCTGAAGAGAGCATTTTAATTAGCCAAAATGTTTAGAATTGTTTTCCTTCCGTTGATACAATTTTCCTTAAAATCTGTACATCAGTTTTTTTAAGTAAAATAAAATCTGCGATTTTCCATAAGGATTAATGTTAAAAGCAATTATTTTATATTTTTATAACTTTTTTTCAGTTCTCTGTACACTTTTGAAAATTTAACCGATTAATATTCTTATTATTAAGTACCAGTATGCTTACTTTCAGAATTTTCTAAACAATAATTCTTACACCGGTAGTACTACCTTAAGCTATTTTTTAGAATATTTATTATATTATTTTTAATTACTTTTATATATTTAATTAACATTTAATGTTTATCCGATTTATGTCAAAACTCTGTGTAAAATATAGAGCAAAACCATCTATGGGTAAAAAAAGAAAGACATTACAATTTTTGCTTTGAATAAAATAGGAAATCGTTTTTAAGCAATCAGAGAAAAAAATATAATATGTATTGGAATTTACCCATAGTCATATTTTCTTAAGTGGTTTAAGTTAAATAAGGCATAATAGTAAATAAAGAAAGAAACAACCAAATGTACAAACTATTTTTTCCAACCAAAATAATTCTTTAATTTTCGTTATAGATAGGATAAAATATATATTTTTTAGTTTAATAAATATAAAGATTTTAATAATTTGATGTCGATTTAATACGTTACTATGGTATCACATTGTCACGTATTGTTGTTTGCTGACCAACGTCATCAATGAATGTTGAAAGTATAGATAGAATAGGAAAAGATATGTTTTCCTTTTTAAACGTCAAAATCTTCCTTAACCTTGGTTGACTGCCGCTCTCCCGAGGATATATATATATAATAATTTTTTCAATTGTATTTACATTTTATTTGTTGACACTAAATCTAGTTTATATATTTCTTTGCCACTTTATTGTTTTATGTACATTTTATCAGTATATGTCGTTTATCTATTTTTATTTTTTAAATTTAATAGTTCTATTTAGATGTGTGTATATGTTTTTACCGACATTGTTTTTTGTGTACATTTTACCAGTATATGTTGTTTATTTTACTTTTATTTTTTCTAATATAATAGTTTTATTTATATCAGTTGCCTGAACAGTGTGTGTGTATGACATTTTTTTATTGTGTACATTTTACTAGTATATGTCATTATTAGCTTTTTTATCTATTTTTTGTTATTTTAATTGTCTTATTTATATTACGTGGCTCGAACTTGGTAAACCTACTTATTGTCTTTATTTTATGTTAAATCTACTGTACTTTTATTTTTGTATATTGACTTGATTTTTAGCTTTGTTAAATTAACCAACTTTATTTTACACTAATTTTTTTTTTTATGACAGCTTTGTTAATAAGGTAAATCTTCTAACAATAAAGCATATTTTGATTGGATTTGAAATAGAATATCTCTTAGGACTTCCAAAAAAAACAAAATGTGCTAACTGATATATATTTTCCAGGTATGCGCCTAATAGAGGTCAATGGCAAATCTCTCTTAGGTGCTACGCACACCGAGGCTGTCAACGCTCTAAGATCATGTGGCAACGTTATTCGGCTTATTGTTTGTAAAGGTTACGAGAAAGCCGATATTGATAGAGCTGTTGCAGAGGGACGGATGACAAGAACCGGATCTGTAAGCAGCAGGTCTCAGAGTGTTAGCAGCTTAGACGTACCTGACGAAGAAATTCAGCAGGTATGCATTTTAATATTCCTACAATTAACGAATTAAACTGTTTAATAAATACAAGTATCCTTTCGGATACATATTTGTTTAATAATTTTTATTTATAAATATGCAAGGTGTTTGTGAACTGTGTTTCCTAACTGGTATGATTTAGTCATCTCATTAAAATAACAAAAAAAAGTGCTATAAACATGAGTCCGCAATTTTTTGTTCTTAAGGCACGGGGTGTTAAACTTTTTAAGAATTGTAACTAATGTTAATTATATAATAAAATTTGTTAAACTAGATATAAATGTTATTTAATTAAGTATATATTGTTGTTGTTACCTAATTGATAATAAGATATTATTTAACCTAATTTTTAAAAGAAAAAAATCCTCCAATGTATTTTTTATCGTTCAGGAATATACGATTAAATCTATTTTTTTTTGTTGTAATAAAAAAATAAACAAGATACAAAAAATATGTAAGAAATTAAAAGCTATTGTTTATTTGCTTACTTTAAGAAAAAAAAATCACTGTTAAAACCTTTTTTTTTTGGTCAAATATTAGTTCCACTTGAGGTGCGACAGACTTAAATTTAATTAAGTTTGTGCTAAATTAGCCCCTTATACCCTAAATGGCATTGTCAAATTACAAAATAATTTTGTTATGGATATTTAAAACATTTACAAAAACTAAATTTTAACATCTTTCTGGATAACAACTCTTTGTTTTTTCTTTTTATGAGAGGATTCTACCATAGCAGTTTGGCACCACAGTTCCAAACACCCTGTGTAAAAAAATAATGTTAAAAATTTGGATGAAATATAAAAAAATATATCATGATCAGTTGTCATTGAAAAGTCGTTGTTGGGAAAATTACTGTTAAAGTAATTTTAAGAGGATGCCGTATACGTTAAATTGAGCTAAAGCGCGATTCGCTTCCGTTTTTAAATATTTGTTTTAGAAAAAAGTTGTATATAGAAATTTTTTTAAAACGATCCAAAGATTATCGGAAAGTGGTTATTTTTACGGTTTTGTAATTTTGTGAAATTTAATGTGTTAATTTATAAACATTACCAAAATTCAATTAACTTTCCGATAATTTTGAACCATTTTAAAAACTTTTCTATATACAACTTTTTCCAAAACAAATATTTAAAAAACGGCAGGGAATCGCGTTTTAGCTCAATTTAACATGTACGGCATCCTTTTAATAATAATTGATAATTATAAACATAAAAAACAAAAATAAAAAACGACTCTTTATTTTTCTATGTAGAATAGGATTAGTATCTTTTTTATATCAAGAACAAATTTTGAGTTATTATTAACTTTAAGTATTACTTTTAAAAGCTCCATTTTGCTTCTGAAAACAATTCAGCTATTTATTTGCAGAAATGCGGAATTTCTTAGTGACTGATTTATTACTTCTACCTAAATTACCGATATTTCTTTAAATATTTTTATTTCTACAATACAATACTTTTAGGAGCTTAAAATGAAATCTGAACTGTTACAGTTTGAAAAGGAGGAAGCAGAAAAACGACTTCAACCTGTTTTTCAATCTGAAGAAGATCTTTCACTAGTGGAAGCTAAACCAACTACTCCTGCGGAGAAGGTAGGTAGAAGGTTAATAGGCACAACATGTGCCTATTAACAAAATTAAAATAAAGCAATAATTAAAAACAACAAAATTAGTTAAAATAAGATAACAATTAAATAAAAAATATCTTTAGATCTGGTTTGTTGCTTGGGCCTTGATTTTCGACATAGGGAGTAGAAATTTCTGATGGAAAAGGGTTTCTTCCCTCTCTTTTCAAATTACCTACTTTTGATTGTAATAGGCAAAAAAATACCTTTTTTATTAGAAATTTCTACTCTACCTAACTAGAAAATCGGGACCTTGGTTGTTTATGCGGAAACTCTCTCATCATCTTTAGGATTTTACCCTTCTTATTATTTTTTTAAACAGTGTACTTTTTTATGTTTCTACACAAAAAGATATGCCTTGTAAACATTGGTCTGAGCAACTATTTTCAAAATATTTGTATTTAAGTTGTTTAGTGCACCCAAAAAATACTTGTATATGGGAGGATATATTAAACGATTTATATATTATGTGATAGTTCTGGTAGTTATAGATAATACGCTGTAATTAGAGATATTATTATTGCACTAAACAAATTGAATGCAAATATCTCTAAAACGATTCTCATCAAAGTATACTTATTTTGAGTAAAAAACATGGGAGAGTTCAGTGTTTTTTTAATCTTTGGACAATCCACGAAGGCTGAAAGCCTAAATACTAACCTACCGTGGGTGTCTTAGATAGTACATAAAATATATGGTAGCACAAACAAGTTACAACTTTTAAGAAAAAATTCAAAATAGTGTAGGAGACGCCCTCTTAGTAACACATAAAAATTAACCATTGGGTCTAAATAGTTTGGTTAAATCCTAATAAATAAACACTTATTACCGCCTCTTTTAGGTATTAGACGTAGTTCATGCAGTTGAAACACTAGCGAAAGGGCCGCAGGAAAATGCAGTAGCACCGAAATCTCCCGGAGGACCAAACTCGGAACTTAAAACGACCACTATAGTGATGAGTAAACATACCTTGGCGCCGCAGCCAGCCACAGTAAGTACCAGTATTTATTTATTTTAACGTGAATTGAACAAATTCGCATTATTTGAACAAATAAATCTTTGAACGTATTTGCTTTTTTATTAAAATGCATCTGCTTTTATCTTTGTGATGTTTTATTATCTAAAGCAAATACAATATCGACTTTCTTTTTATCCGGGTCAGTTAAGAATAAAGCTGGATTTATAGATTGACGTTTTTGTTTCCGTTTGCCGTTTGACGTTTTCAGTTTGAAGATAAATTAACAACCTTCCATTTGTCAAATTATGTTTTCATATACCATATCAGAAGCCAAAACGTCAATCTATAAATTTAGCTTAAAACCTAAATTATACCCCTTTTGTTTTCATAGAAAATTGTCCTAAATATGCAGTGAATAATAGTTCCTAGACAATAAAACAAATTGTATTTGTTTGTAAATTTTTGCTTTATCAAAATTAATTGTAAAATATAGTGAATAATAATGTTTTCTCAAATAGTATTCATAGTACAAAAACTTACATTTTTTGAATATAAACTTTTATAGTGCAGAAAATGAACCTCAAAACCTCGAAATTCTTTGGTCCTGCATGGATTAACTTATTTAACAGAAGGTAGGAAATAGCCCAAGGATCAAGATATATATCAATCCGAACCAACCGGCGCCAAAACCCTGGAGGTGGTTGCCACCCCTATCTCCGGGATGGAATTTTTTTATGACATTTTAACCACTGAAATTGATCAAAAAGTGATTCTAACCAAAAATGTTTTATACATTTTTTAGTAAAAATATTTATCAAGTTATTTGCAATTGGAAGTAACAATTTTTTGACGAAAAATCAACGTTATTAAGCTGTTTTTTTGCGAATAACTCCAAAAGCTATGCATTTTATTAAAATAACTGTACAGAGCAAAGTTATTTAATATGTATAATTTTTATACCATCAATAGTGATCGAGTTACGGTGGGTTAATGGTTAGCTTTTTTCATCAAATACAAAATTTAATAGATTTAAAGTCAAATAACGGAAAAATGCTGCATTTTTTGAGGAATAAAGCTTATAAAGGAAAAATATAAGTCTAGCATAAAAATTGAGTGAGTAATGGTAAAAATAAGATTAGTAGCTATTTTTTTTTGTAAGAAAAAATCGCCCCAACTACCCCTAATTAAAACTGACCATCATCCTTTTTTAAGAAATTAAAAGAGCTGGAATTTAGTACTTCATCATTTTTTTTCCTTCTCCTGTATTTTCGAAGGTATTTAAAAAAAAAAGGAGTGAAAAATACGAAATTGTGCAAAATCGTTTTTCACTTTACTTAAATCTATCTATATTTTTTTAATCAGGCATTTTGAATTGATCAAACTTCTTGGACGTATGAACAATACATGTATAAAGAGAATTGCAGAAGGGTGAAGGTCAATTTTAATTAGAGGGTTTAGTTAGGAGGTTGTTTTTAATAATTTTTTCATATGTAGAAGAAATCAGGTACTGACCCTATTTTTATCATAACTCACTCAATTTTTATGCTAAAGACTTTTTTAAAAAGTCGTCTGTACCTAAAAAAGAATCCATGAGTTTTCATTGAAAAATTCAGCATTTTTCCGTTATTTTACTTTGACTCTATCATATTTTTTAATTAACAAAAAGCTAACCATGAACACTCCGTATCTTTGTTCGTATTGGTCGTAGAAAAATTATAACAAAAATAATTTTTCTCTACAGTTTCTCTTTTTGTAAAATTGCATAATTTTGGAGTTATTCACAAAAACCCACACTTTTTTGATCTATTTCTATGAATAAAATGTAATAAAAAAATCCACCCCTGAGATGGGGTGCAACCACCCTCGGGGTTTTTGCGCCCTTCATTTCGATAAAGATTAAGATTTTTGGGCTATACCCTAACTTTTGTTGAAATTTTAAGACAATCCATGCAAGACCAAAGAATTTTGAGGTAAAATGCTTTTTTTTTACTATTAACGGAAAGTAACAAAGTATTTTACAATTTCAAAATGACCTAAATTTTTGTTCGTCATTGCATATTAAGTTTAGAGTTCGTAAATACGAAAATAGTGTTCTTTTGAAATTTTTAAAACACTACTTTTATAAGCATGAATGTTGAGTGGCTTTAATGTGCTTTTCACTCTCAGTAAGTCAAAGCTTGTTTGTTGTGGTTCTGTTGCCATTTCCCTAACCACGTGGGCTATATTGCGCCATACTTGTCAAAATGGTGTCATCAGCTTTATACGGTTTGTGACCCGTGTTTGGCCCTCTTGCTTTATGAAACTTGCTGAAATTTGTGTTGCTGATCTTGAATTGTTTGTCGACTTTTGATTTTTGATATTCCAAGAACTTTGATTTTGTCTGCCTGCCCCTTATCGCTTATTTTTAACATCAAATATATATAATTTTATTCTACTGGATGTATATATGTACTAAGTAGATATTACTTTGAATATGCACTATAAATAATATTGCTTAATATAAACGAGAAAATTTTGCAGTTTGCAGTTTAATGTAAAACGCCTTTTATTTGTATTCATGGAATTAAGTACATGGTTATTAAAATATGTTTTTCCGGGACGGGACAAAATAACATTTTATTCCTATTAAGAACTACTAAAATGTGCCATTTTATGAAATTACTTTTTGCCCCGGGAAAAAGTGAATCCTTTTTCCCGGGTATACATACTGTAAGCAAAAGTAAATATTTAATTTTAAAACATTTTATTATACACAACTTTCATTTCCTTTATATTAAAATTTTATTTTCATAATGTTCAAAATAACTCATAAAAAACCATACCAATTTCCAAATTTTTATCCAAATTTGTCAAATTACAGAATTACATTTACAGATAGGTATTGGATAATTACTAACTACTAACTAAAGGTTTCCATAGCCACTCAGGTCTAATTGTTGTTTTACATGCCAAAGGCGACTAGTTTAAAACTAAAAATTTCACAATAATAGAGAATTATTGCAAGTTGCCTTATTAAGCTCGGGAATTATTAATACCGGCCTAATTTAAATAGGGCTTGTACCCAATATTTAGAGTTATTGCAAATGATGTTGACAGTACCATTAACCTAAAAAAATGGGGATAAAAGTGAGTAGTTTTTCTTTATTGTTTTGTGTTGTAGGGTTTTTTTAAACACAATTACAGAAATACATTTGAATAAGCAAGGTTTTTAGTATTTTTACTTCTAAAAACTTTTCGATTTTAACGTTCGGTTTAGACGAACAGTTCCGAAGTTAAAATAAGGCCAAAATAAAAAATAAGGCACGGCCTAAAACCGACATAAATAAAGCCAGGCACTATACTTATTAAGGAGTCCTTATCCTACCATGCATCTGCGCAGCTCAGATGTCAATATAAGGCCGGTATTATTAGTGCCTGGTCATATTTTACTGTGCAATAATTCTCTATTAATTCTCTACCTTTAATTTATTGTAATAATATATTTTTTTAACTTTAAATCGTCGTTTTTACCGTCACAGAAAAAAATGGTTTATAATACACGAGAAAATCTTAGATTTTAGCTCTCGGGTAATTGTCTCCCTTCGCTTCGCGTCGAGAAGCAACACAACCTTGAGCTAAAATCTAGAACTTTTTTTCCTTGTATAATAAATAACTATTGTGTTGTATGGAGATATTAATGACGAACTTGGATTTTTTCATTAATGCACTATTTTTAGTTTAAATTATTATTTATGATATCATTATTCAGACAGTATGTTGAATACCCTAAACGGTAGCACTGCACCAAATTATCAGCACTCCGAATAAATTGTCATACCACACTAATAAATAAATGTTTGTTTTCTAGTGAGATTTGTCCAAACAAATTATTTAAATTCCTACCTTAGAAAATTTTATTCATGTTAAACTTTGTCAATTTTATAAAAGTATTATTAGATTATAAGTGATTGTTTTGTACTACAGGGTACCCAAAGTCGGTCTATATAGGGTCGCGACATTCGGCCATATTGCTTTGACGTATTATGACGTCACATCTCCCATTTGTTGGCCATGTTGTTCAGTGCCGGAGATATACAGTTTATTGTATTAGTAGAAAAACCGTTTACACAACAGTTTTTAATTATTATTAAGTTGTAAATTCTTTTACTATAAATAAAACAAATTTGGAATTACATCTTTCAACAAACAACACTTCTAAAACAATGCAAAATGGAATGCGCAAATTCTAGACGCCACTGGATTGATCATCAGCTTTGATTTTACCCAGTCTTGCCAACTTTTCTCCGTGGAGTGCCGACCTCGAACCGCCTAAAAGTTGAGGATATGTCGCAACCTTATCAATATAAACTAACCTTGAGGGTACCTACCTACTAACTATATAAAAAATAAATAAAAACCAGATTTAAAGAATGGAAATATTTTTTAAAAGGTAATTTCTGACAGTGATAGGTATGTGCTGATAGTTAGCTCGCTCTACGCTATTAATTGGGGCGATGGTGCCAGTAAATAGTGAGAGACCCATTTTTATTCTTACTTGTCTAAAAATCTTGGATATAGGTCAACCATGTTTTTCTTTTAATATCGTCTTCATTATTAAAGATTACAACTATAAAATTTGCTTTAACGGGTAAAGAACTATTTTTCACAATAATAGGCTTAAATTAGGCCTAACTCTTAAAGTGCTGATTATTGGGTACTTCACCCTGGTTGATTAAGGGATAAAATTACGATTCTTAATGTCTAAAATTATTTTGTTAAGTATTTTTTATCTTATAGGTTGTATATTTTTAAAATTTGTTTTAAAACTTCAATTTTCTCCATTTAAAAGGATAATAAAAAAATGGAAAGTATTAAGAGGGTGCCGTAGCACGTTAAATTGAGCTAAAACGCGATTTGCTGCCGTTTTATAAATATTTGTTTTGGAAAAAGTTGTATATAGAAAACTTCCTTAAAATGATTTGAAAGTTAATTGATTTTTGGTAATGTTAATTAACTCATGAAATTTCCCAAAATTACAAAACCGTAAAAATAACCTACTTTCCGATAATCGTTGGATAATTTTAAGAAACTTTTCTATATACTACTCCCAAACAAATATTTAAAAACGGCAGCGAATCGCGTTTTAGCTCAATGTAACGTGCTACAGCATCCTCTTAAGGAATGTCATATTTTTACCTTTAATTTGATTAGGTGTACTTGGATCCATGTTTTAACATGTTAAGTTATTGTATTTTTTGCATTTTACTGCCAGTCTATGCGATATTTAAAATATTTATTTAAATATTTACATCATTCTTGTGAGTTATAAGATGTCGGATACCTTAACCGTTCTTAAACCACAAAACAACCGTTATTTTAAAGTAAAACACAAAATGTTTAACTAATATTATTTAGATAGTTAGGATGTCATTTTTAGCAGTTAGCAGACCGAATATTGTGTTCCAAGAATATTTTCCTTAACAATTTTTAAAATTGTCGATGCGTAATGGTGTCAATTTTATAACCTGTACTCAGTACTATAATTCAAAAATTAAAAGAAGTGCTAATTATAAAATCAAATTAACATTACTTATCAATACTAAGAGCAAGGATGATATTTCGTTTTACCACCTAGGATGGCAAGCAGCATGATTATAATGTATAAGTTGTATAGGTGTCAAGCATGCGCATGATTATAGAGAGAAGCTAACGCTAGAAAAACTCGTTATACTGATTAAATTTCCTATTGTTACAGATCAAACAGGAAAACTGTAAACAGTAACATTTCTTAAGTTTTAAGTACGTGTATGTAAAAGATGTATTATTGTAAATGTGTGTTTAATCTAAGAAGAAAATGAATTTATATACATTTTAAATTACACATGACCTTATATTTTTAAGATGCTATCATAATTATTGTAACATTTTTTTTATGTTTTGTAAGAATTTTTCAATACGTGGTGCTTGTGCGTTTCTATGGAACAAAAATATGTTGCCCTTGTTTGTAAGTAACTTTGTTTCTTCTTATACAGGGTGTTACAAACATCAAAAATCTTCTAAGAATATATTAGAGCTGGGCAAATGTATTGATCAACATATTAGTTATGTAGGTACCGAGATTTTGATTATATTAATATATGTTTATTATAAGTATTTAATATACTTCTTTTTAATAACTCTCAGCTCTGGAATATAATATATGCTGTTATTTAAAAAATTTGCAATTGCAGACAGATCTTACAGAGAGATCTAGAAGATATTTTTCAATCATAAGAAATAAAAATATTAATTTTTATTTACTTCTTAACCTTATGAATTTTTTTGAACATGATTTTTCGCCTTGTTTTTTAATTTTTGCAAACATCTACCATTATAAGAATTTAAACATTAGTACCTATTATTTAAATGAAGGTAATAATTTTATGACTAAACTCTGTTCAAGTTACATATGCAATATTTTAAACCGTGTGATCGCGTATTCTGAAAAGTTATTGGTTTCAACCCTTTAATGTTAGTGTATAACGGGGTATTTTATAATATATACGTTGATATAGGAAATTCAAACGCAGTATTTTCAGCTAAAGTAAACATTTCAAAGTCTTACAAAAAGGGCATAACATATAATTTATCTATTAAAAAAATTGCAGCCAAACTATTAAAAATGACGTAAGCAAAACGAACAGAAAATGTCCACAATATTTAGTATCATAAGTACCAGGGCTAATTTTTGAATATTTCGCCACTTTTTTTTCTTATGCCATGCTCACGCAAGTCTGGCTGACTGTATAACTACTGACATAATATTGGAGATCGCAACAAAGTAAAGAACAAATATTTTATTTCCTTTGGTCGTGATATATCGTACAATTTCGATTTGGAGTGCTATCGATTATGATTTTGCACCAAACTAAAGTTTAAAATATATTTATTCGTCAACAATTACAGATCACTTGAATTTATGTCACACTGCCCGAGCAAGATAATTTTTTAAAATTTCTAGCCTGTTTTAATTAGGCCTGTAAAAAGGTACTTTAAATTATTTAATAGATATTTCAGAGCTTTCTTATTATTTATTTTTATTATTATTTAACAATTTTACCAAAAAACTACTCTTATTGGTGGTTTCAAACTGCCCGGTTCCATTTGATACTATATTCTATAAAATTTGTTTTTATACTCACACATACTTTTTTCAATCGCGGTGAATGATTACATCACATGAAACAAAATATCACTTTAAGCTCACGTAATACTTTTATTTCCCTCTCATACAGGGTGGTCGTTCATAGTTTGACCTATTTTGATCGCGAATAACTTTAGATCAAAAAAGGCCTGGATTTTTGTTAAATATTATATCCTCGCAATTTTGTTTTTACATTACATTAGCACAAAAAAAAATTACCGATTTTTTTTAGAACAACTTTGATATTTTATATGAAACACCCTGTGTGTTTTTCTATATTCCTAAAATTCAATATTTTCTTCTTAAAAAAAATTAGCATAAGCTATGGTTATTTAAAAAAATAACGAATTTCTACAAAAAAAAATACGGCAACAAGGGTTATTCACAATATTAACATTTAAAAAAAAGGTTTCTAACCTTACTGCAACTATTATTTATGATTTATCTTTGGTTGATAACGTATACTTTGTGTTTAAAGCTTTTTTGTAGTAAATTTTTATTGTTAAATTATACTTTTAATATTCGTTCGACTAATTTTTTAGGTCAGTAAATCCGTTATTTTTTAAATAACTTAACCTTATGTTACATTATTTTTTAACCGAGAAAGATTGAATTTCAAGAATATAGAAAAATATACAGGGTATTCGAAGTAAAATAACAAATTTGCCTTATACCTTAAAATAATCGACCATTTTGTTTTTGTGCTAATGAAATTTTAACAAAAAGCGAATATATGATAAAAAAGAACATTTAAAAAGTCTGGAAACCACATCTTAATACCTTTATTTCTTCTAAAAATTTGCAATCAACAGGGGTCAAAATATAGACGGCCACCCTGTATATTTAAATATTTAGTAGTAAATCTTTGCGTATACATATAACAGGAGAAGTTAGAAAATATTTAAAGTACGATAATATCTATGCTATATTATTTATTTGTGTACCTCATATTAACATAATTTAATTTATATGGTTATATACATGGTGTCATATCAATACCTAATTTAGACATTGTACAAATTATAATATATTTTGTGATTATGTGTGTACTAAAATTAAATTTATTTATTCCCTTTCTCTACTTTGATGTACTGCCTTAAATAATAGGAAAATTTTAGTATGTCAGAATAGAGATCGGACTTTCCTACTGCCAACTTTGTTTCCTAAGCATTTGATTTGAAAATGCGTTTAAAACGCAATATTCTGTTAGGTTAACTGTTATTATGTCTTCAGTGACAAAAAAAGTAAAATACGTCAGGAATTGACATCTGTTTCTTTTACAATAAAACAATTTAGTGTTATTAATATATCATTATTTTTATCAGTATTTATTTTTTAAATTTATCAGTGTGTTAGCTACATAATTTATTTACTTTTTTAGAAAAAGTATATATATTACTATTTTATCAATAATAAATATTTATGTGGATATTATTTTTTATGTTCTATAGGCAGACTGAGTAACAATTTCATTATTACAATATTTGACAATGCTACACAATGCAATTCTAACATAACACCGTAACCACATAATTTACTATACGGAGTTAAGTATGATGGGTATTAAATTTAACAAATGACTCTAAGAAATTTTAAGACAAAAATGTTATACAGGGTGTTCAGTAACTTTACCGACAAACTTAAAGGTGTGAATCTCTAATAAAAAATAAGGAAAAAACCTACATATGATTATATGTCCTAATTCTTTTAGTTTTTAAATTACAAGGTGTTAAAATTTTACGACTTTTTTTTATTAATATAATAATTTTCATATTTTCATATTAATTTCTAATCTTTGTGAACGTTTTTGACGTGCAAGAAAAAAATTGTCACCAATGTCGTCACAGAGGAACTCTCCGTAAATATCTTTTATAGAAAAATAGTACGACTCTGTAATTCCTTTGTAATTTAAAATTATCGTCGGTGCGATTGCCAACTTGATATGTGCCACAGGATAAGAATGTCACATATCAGATTTGAGACGCGCACCGACATTATGTTGTGAAAGGTTTAGTTTCGAACATGTCTTATTTTCTGACTTAATTTTACTTGATGTATGGTTTTTGCGTAAATAAATACCAACTATTTCTTGGCATGGTGATTGCTTATAGCGTCAATAACTAATAATTATTATTTATATACATATATATTTTTTTATTTTTAAATATTTTGGAAATTTGTTCTAAATTTGTCAAAAAAATATAAATTGGAAATAAAAAAAAAAAAATAAATTTTGACTTCCTGTAATTTGCAAAGTATGACGTTTAGGACATATTATATTCATATAAAGTTTTTTTGTATTGTTTAGTGGGAAATTACCACCCACAGTTTGTCGGTAGACTTTTATAACACCCTGTATTAACAAGGGACAAATTCTTCGTTCATAGATATATAGGATAAGTTTACAGACACTTTTTTGGCTTTTATTACCTAAATAACTAAATAAACGTGGTAAAAATGTTCGCTAGAACCAGAACTAACCAGAAATTGGTGCAAATGTAAAATGCCACAGAATAAATTTTAAACTAGGGTAATAAATAATAATAAATTTTAACTTACTTTATCATCCTTGTAGTTGCAAAATCCATGGATTGATTCTTAATCATTTAAAATCAAAAGAAGTCCTATGAAATTCACATAAAATATTCAAAAACTGAGGAATAACAAACAATAAAATACAGGGAATAACTAGAAGTGTCAGCCATTGTAATATTTTATTTGTTACGCAGACGACTGATCTAATATTACAGGAAATGCAATTTTACATTTTAAATTTTTAGTTACATATAGGTATCTTTAATTAGAAATACAGATTTATTGTCTGCATAAGCAATATTGTTATTTTTATTGCATAATATTTAATTGCCAAACAAACTAAACCCGAGAAATATATACCCAATAATTTTGCAAGTTGCTTAAAATAGTTTAAACTATGAATTTATATAGGAAATGCTTAACCCATACGCATAAACTTGAGAAAATATTGCTAAGGACAAACAGTGACGAAAAATATAAAAAAGTGTAGTCAGAGAAATAACTAAATATTTAAAACTGAACAAAAAGTATAGTTCTAGGAACCAAAAATAAATAATAATAAAAATAAGGTAATAGCCTTTTTTCAGAAATAATATGATTTAATCCATGTTAATCGCTTAAAAATAATTTCACAACTGTTACGAGTGTACAGTTAGGAATCACAACATTATCATCATGACTTGTTTATTAGTGTTTCTTTAATAAAGAACAAACAATTTTGCTGATTAGTTTAACAAACCTTAGTAAAAAATATAATAAAATATTTTTAACAAAAAATAGTTAATTTTATTACTTTTTGTCTTCATAATTCACATTATTTAATTTAATTTATAATAATTGGTTATCTCTGGTTATCTCACTAACTACAAATATTTTACTAACATTTTTTTAAAATTTAATAGTCATTGTCTTTGGCAATAATTTCTCAAGTTTATGCGTATAGGTTAAGAATCACCGTGTATACATTATGTCTCTTCAAAACATAAATGGCAATTATTGCCAATGTGCAGAAAGAAGCGATACTGATGTTGTGACTTATGAGTTCCGTGTCTAATCTCAACCTGCTAATGTTTAACAGACAGATACTTAATTGACAGCATTGAATTGGAACAAAGTCTACATTGATATTATACAGGGTGTTTCAAAATATAATGCTGATTCTTAGGGGTGCGAGTCATCAGATTATTTAAAGAAAAAGGTTCATATATACCTTTGTGCTAAACCTTTTAACTTTTGAGCTACAGAGTTTTAAGATCCTAAGATTAGTACAAATATTATTTACTTAGTAGCTCATGATTTTATGCAACTTGCTGAAGGTTCAATCAAATATTTTTAAATACTGAATCAACTTTTTAATATAAAATAGAAAATAAGTGATTGTATTATGGTTGTATAAAATTAAAATAATTTCCAAAAATAGTAAATAGTAATGAATAATTTAATAATATGCTAAAAGTGGTAAAAGATATATCAATATTTGTATCAAAATAATAAAATTTTGTGTATGTAAAATTGATCCAATGTAAGAAATAATAGGTACGGTCTTTAACAAATTTAAATGTCATAAAAATGTTTTTATTATAATACTAATATACCGGTATGAAAACAGAACCGTTCACCATGGAAACACATACATTTAATACCTTCCACCGCAAATCAGATCAAGGGATGCCAGCGCACCGCTTCCACCTTTCGTCGGACGGTGACGCGGGTCGGGCATACCCCACTTCGAACATTGCCATTGCTTTAACCTACTGTTTAAGGCCTGCCGCAAATTGAACGCAGCCCACGCACAGCACATGCGTAGCCCACACTCAACCCATCCTTCCCACGTCCACGTTTTTGATCAGTTTACCGCATATTGGACCCAATTCGGGATCAACCATATTTCAGATTTTTAAAACAAACCCATGCTGCACAAGACCCACGAAATCTGTGCGGCGAACACAAACCTATACACGCGTGGCTGGCAGCAGAATGGGCTAGCTCTGGGCTGGGTCCAATATGCGCCACTCCATTTAAAAGCATGTTTTACAAAGTTATGCACGCGTGGGCTGCGCGTGTGCTGTGCGTGGGCTGGGTTCAATTTGCGGCGGGCCTAATTCCCTATGGTCGGCCGTGTCGTTCTTATACCTGTATAACGTCTGTAAATGTTGATCTATAATATAAATAAACGGCAATAGCAATAATATCATTTTGTATCAATGTGTTAGCATTAAGTCTATAAACATTAGAAACGCACTCAAAAACCGTTCAAGATAAATTTTATATTTTATTGAAAAATATTTATATACAAAACATCTAAAATAATAAACTATACAATGCAAATTTATTTTCGTACACTAAAACTCCATTAGCTAATTGTATGTCTCAAACTCATATTTAACAGGTTGTCTGCCGGTCGAATACGCTTGCCAAGTAGATATGCCATTATGCCACTAAAGTCGTATAAGGCCGCTATGAACGCGATAACATTTTCGATCTTTATTTGTCCAGGCGGACCTATTTAGAATGTTTTTAGATACAGTAAACGACCGCTGGGGCCTACAATGCTCGCACATATGTGCGAGTTTTGGGACTGCCAGACATTTTTTATAAATCTTTATAGGATATTTTGTACTTGGCGTCTGGGGAATTTTTTCTGGTTTATATAAATATGGCAGTCAACCTGTTAATACCGAGGCATCTGGGCATTCAGATTTATTTTTTAAAAGGATAAATTTTTCAAAGTTGTTCAAGATGTTCAAAAAGCTCGACTTTATGCAAAATTCTACATTGGATATATTTTACTTCTAAATGATGTTGTGCCTTTTTTAAAGTATAACTTGCAGTTTTATTCTAAAGCTAGAATGGCATTTATGTAAATTTTATCTGTTAACGCTTAACCCGGCAGAAGATTACCTTACAGGTTGTAATAAATGGTTTGTTGCTGCCGAAGACTACGTTAAAAAATAATGTTAGTTTTTAAATTATATTTTAAAGGTTGTTTCTACAAGTGATTTTTATAGGGAATGATTATTATATAATACGTTTTTATCCAATTCGGGATAGCAGGTGCCTAAATTCCAACGTATTATTGGTTTCTTAAGGGAATTAAGAGGCATCTATTGCCTAATTATAAGAGATTTAACTATGTTAAGGTTTGGAAAGAAATAAAAAATCTTTAACAATTTGTTTTAAAATTTGGACACTCTAGGAGCGGACTATGTTCGAGATCTATGCTTTCTCGGAATAACACTATACAGGGTGTCCAGTAACTCAACCGACAAACTTTAGGGGTGATTCTACGATGAAAAATAGGAATAAATCTTCATATGAACATATATCCTAAAAGTCTTGGTTTGTAGGTGTTAATAAATTGTATTATAATTTTTTATTATAGCTTTTATACCAACTAAGATATTTTCAAAGAATTTGTAGGGTAAATATTTTTTAAGATAAAAATGGTACGCCACTGCATTTTCTAAAATAACATTTTTTGAATTCCCGTTTAGTTTAGAACAAATTTTGTCGCTTGATTCTTTTGTTTAATGAACGGTTTTTACATAAAAACATTAAAACCATTTTTGGGCATGGTCATTTCGTATTGCTAATATCAAATTCTACAGTGAAAAATAACCTTTGTTATTTATTCTCTGATTAGATAGGCATTTGACCATGCCAAGAAATGGTTTCTAGTTATTTACGCGTAAACCGTACATCAAACAAAAAATTTGTTAAGAGATCATATTTGTTCTAAACTAAACGGGGATTCAAAAATATTTTATTTTAGAAAAATGCAGTGGTGTACCATTTTTTTGTTAAAAACGACACTGGTATTTTTTTCTTTTAACTCATAAAATGTAATCTGATGCATAAAAGATGCCTTCCAAATTTTTTTGAAATTTTTAACTTCTCCGTAGTTTCAAAACTAAGACGTTTAGGACATATGTTTATATGATTTTTGTTTTCTTATTTCTTTCTGTAGAATCACCTCTTAAAGTTTGTCGGTTGAGTTACTGGACACCTTTGCTGCGGGCTGCAAGTGGAGAATTTTTACTGTTTTGATAGCAGCTAATCAGTGGGCAAAAGAGATATAGTAAAAAGGTGAAAGATAAGGGTTAAAATATTTTCTGGCTGAAAACAGGAATCATAAATTTTATATTTGTCAGTTAAGGTTATTCTCTAAAAGTAACGACCTACTACAATAACATAATATATTTTAAATTTCTTAAATACAAGCCTGAATCGGTCTGTTATTTCGTAAACCTTTTAGACTTATGGACTAACAAAATATATTTACTACTTTTGTTAATTATGTTGTGAGTATAAAAAAGATTAAAAGAAAAGAAAAATGTTTTGTCATATACCGGAAAATGTGTTTTTTTAAAGAAAAGTTTGTGCAAACATAGTTTATCGTAAAAATACACATACAAAATATAATGGCAAATTTAGAATTTCTTAAAAATACTATTTTAAAAACTACATTTTTTTGAAGAATGGTTGTAGTAAGACCAAAAATTCATGTTTTTGATATTTTCTTTAAAAAAATAATCGGTCATTTCGGTAAAAAATTGGCTTTTAAATTCCAAGAATTAACTAATTGTAAGTAGAAACAAACTTATTAATATAAACATTGTTTTTAGTAAAAACTTAAAATATTAAATTGTACACAATCCTCTTTGTATCATTAATGTAACGTTTTGCCAAATACTTACTGAATACTTTTTATTTTGTTATTTAATTACCGCTATATTTTTATTAAAAAACATACATACAAGGTTATTTAAAAATTGTTTTATTATAATGTATATCGATTATTAAATACCTTATTACTTTTTTGTGTTGTACAACATGTAGTTATACTAACAGTGATAAAATGTAACGTTTAAATTATAAGGAACCTCTAAATATCTATTTCCCAAACCAAATTATATATACACTCCGCCTAAATTATCGCATATGTTCGAATAACTCCACTACGCTTCAATACAAAAATGCTTTAATTTAAATGGCCATATACAGGGTGTCCGGAAAGGTGAGGTCAAAAATAGTAGGGGTGATAGAGTGAGCCAAAATAATGTTATTGACCTTCAAAGTTAGAATTAAAAAAAGTATTTCATTTATAACTTTTGAACGGTTACCACAATAATAATGCTATTTGGGCATTTGAATTAACTCATACTAATGTTTTTGCCATAGGCAAATGATGCGCAAGTAAGTCATAATTATACAGGATGAGACGAATTTTTTCGTTTATTGTATGCATTTTTACAGAGGTCAAAAATTTGACATTTGGTGACCGTTTAATTCCTTCATTATTCTTGTACAACAAAGGTATACTTTATTTAAATCGATATCTTGGACCGTTTTTCATAAAATCGCATTTTAAATTCAGACATATCCTCATTTTGTATTGTAATTAAAAAATCAGTTTTTTTGAAAATTATTAAAATATGGTAAAATTATAAAAAAAACAGTCTTTATTTGTGTTATAGAGTTTAAAAGGCTTTCAAACACTATTTTTTATTATTTTTACCACATTTTAATAATTTCCTCAAAAAATGATTTTTTATTACACACAAAATAGGGCTAGTCTGATTTTTAAAATGCGATTTTGTAAGGAAGGGTCTAAGATATTGATTTAAATAAGGTATACCTTTTTGAACAAAAATAATGAAGGAATTAAACGGTGAAAGCATAATGTCAAATTTTTCACCCCTGTAAAAAATGCATACAATAAACGAAAAAAACTGTCTCACCCTGTATAAATGTGACTTACTGCGCAATTATTTGCTTATGGAAAAATGCACTGGTATGAGTTAATTTAAATGCCCAAATATAATTATTATTGTGGCAACCGTTTAAATGTTATAGATGTATATATATTTTTTATTCTAACTTTGAAGGTCAATAACTTCCTAAGGAAAGGCGATAGAACTTTTTTATATAAAATACTAACATTATTTTGGCTCACTCTATCACCCCTATTATTTTTGACCCCACCTTTCCGGACACCCTGTAAAATATTTACGTTATCAAGACAATTAAAAAAAAACATGTTAAAGAAAGGTGAAGCTATAACTTTGTAGGAACCGTTGTTATTTACTGTTATCAATACATTGTACAGGGTGATATAAAGGTTTTGGCAAAAATAAATAATTTTTAATCGCCCTGTGGGATGTGCTGTTAAAAGGCAGTAATCTTATTTGCGAATGAATTATACCCTTACCTATTTCTGATGTTTTAGCAAATTTGATTACTCTCCTATAGAGTGATTAAAAATTATTTATTTTTTCAAAAACTTTTAATCACCTTCAAGATGTATTGTTAATAGTAAATAACAACAGTTGTGCCAAATTTATAGCTTTATCTTTCTTTATCATTTTATTTTTTTATTTGTCTTAATAATTAAATTAAATTATTAAAAGAGATATGACCATTTAAATTAAAGCAATTTTGTATTAAAGCTTTTGGAGAAAATCAAGCATATGCGATAATTTGGGCAGGGTGCCTATTTAAAACTAAAACTTTGTATGTATGTATCCTGTTATCAAACTTATGCATTTTAGATACTTAAAATATTGTAGTAATAATTTATTTTGCATAACAGATGTATAACAACTGTTGTTTTTAAGATCAGTCCAGTAGACTATACAGAATTTTTATATTTGATGTTAAAACTATATATTACCCTAGGTATTTATTTTATGTAACATGTTTGACAAGATAATAATGTCTCGTCGACAACTAACCAATATTCCATGTGATTTTCGATGGCAAATATATTTTTGGTATAAAACTGCTCTTTTGTTTTTGTCCTCTTTCGTTTTCGTCTGTTGTTTTGTCGTCACGTTGCTGCGGTCAAGGGTTTTTTTTTTAAATTTACTTTTTGCTAACCGTCAAATATTATTTTTATTCAGGATCATGCTGCTACTTTCCCGAAACAGGCTAAACCAAACTTGGAAGTTGATACGGGCACACTACAGAATAAAAGTATCAACAAAATAAGGTCTTTGTCTACGGAAGCGCTGGAGACTCATGATGAGACGTCGGATATTTCTAAGTTGTATTATTCGGAGAGGGCTTCTTATCAAAGGTCGCACAGTGTTGGGTCTTTATTATCAGACGATGAATTATTTATACAACTTTCCAAAGCTTACCCAAATATATCTCAATCTTCTGCTCCTACTAAAGTTCATAATTCGCATAGCATTTCCAGCGATAAATCATTGATTTCCGATCGTATTTATGGATCTGCAGATCCACATATTAATAAAACTCTTTCTTCTGATAACTCGAATGGCCACTCAGAAGAATTTATTCCGCCCCTATAGACTACCTATCTCATTTACCACAATCTTCAGCTAATGGTTTCGGTTATGATACCTACAATTCTGGAAATAATAGCAACTCTGTATTTAGATATTCCGATCTTAGTTTGGCCCAATATGCATCCCAAACTAACCCGACGTTATCTATACCGAACCCTGTCATGACAACAAACAGCTACCCTTTACATAACCTAAATATTCCACCTCCTCCACAGCATACTATTAATGTTTTTAATCAATTTCCTACCCCAAGCAATTTTCAAACTTTTCGCCCAATGCAACAAACTTATGGTTCTCCTTACGGTTTAACCCCAGTCAACACTTTTTCACCAGTACCTCCAGAGAGTCCGTATACTTTACCGCCGATTAATAGTTTCAATAGTCCTGTATCTCCACCGCCTCCCGACGTTACCCACTTATTAACTGAAAATGACATAGTAAAAGTACCCCCTCCGCCGCCTATAGATTTTGATGTGTCTCCTGAAGAGCCTCAGTTGGAAACTTTAACCACTATATTGCCCCCTCCTTTACCAAAAACCCCTCCTCCTCCTTTAGATACAGAAGTACCTACACGAAAATCGCTAATTATAAAGTCAGAAGCCCCACTTTCTCCTCCACCATTGTCGAGTACCAAAAGGAGATCATTAGTTATAAAGCCAAAAACTCCCCCTCCTCCTGTACCTTCCAAACCACACTTACGAGCGTTTCATAGTCAGGAAACTTTATTGAATTGCAGCCCTGAATTTTTTGAATCTGTGAGAAAAAGTGTGGATGAATCTTTATCAACGCGTCCTGTTTCGGTAGTTTTCAGTAATAGTAATTTTGGTAATACAACAACGACTAAGGTGACGACATTTAGAAAGGTAATAAGTTTTATTTTAATATGTAATTAATACCAATTTTATCATTTTGTAATTTTGCTATTAACAGCCACCGCAGAGTCCAAGCAACCAAAGTACTAAACAATCTGTAAGCGATAGAAAGAAATTCTTTGAAAATGCTATGGAAGAAAGCCAAAAACCCTCAAAGAAAGGTAAGCACTTTTTGTAGTTATATGATTTTTATTACGGTAATAGATAATTCAAATGGTATCTAACTTTTTTTTCTTTTTAGAAAAAGTGTTTAGTTATTTGAATGCTGACGAACTAGAAAAACTAAAGGCCGAAGAAGACAGAAAAATTTCCAATTATTCGGAAATTAGCTCCTTGCATGCACTTAGCCATTCCGACAATGAATCGATAGAATCTCAACCGACGAGGTAAGATCTAATAGACGTATATTTAAAAAAAAACATTTAAAGACTAAAATATATAACCACGACTGCATCAAAAAAACTTGTCTTTAAGATATTTACTTTTATATTATTATTCTATAATTTTATTCTGTTAGGGCACTAATTCACCAAAAATATAATAACTGTTTTAGGCAAGACATTTTCACAGTAAGGATTACTCTGTCAGAGTGACCTAACTTAAGTAGGTGTTTCGGGTTCAATTCTAGTGTATTGAAATTCCACTCTTAGATTCTTTATACAGTGAGAATATTAAAAATCCTCCCCCTTTATCTTTTGAACAGGCCAAGATATTGAGGTCGAGTAAATTTTGGGTAAAAGGGTGTCACTGGATAGTACTTTTGGCATATAAATAATTTCTGTCACGTAACCTAGTATAATGGGGCACTAGCAACATTTTTTTTAATGAAAAGGGGTCGTGCGGCACCTCGTTTGAAGGTCCTTTAATTCTCTTTTAACGCTAGTTTATTTTTGGAAATCGGTTCAGACGTTCCAGACTTAAAACCGTTTGAAATTTGACTTAAATAGTGTAAAAACAATGCGGTTTTAACGGAATTGACTTGTAAGTCTGGAACGGCTGGCAAGTGGCATTAAATAGAAAATTAAAGGGTCTTTAAAACGAGGTGCTACATGACCACCTTTTGCATTTGGAAAAAAGTTGCCCCCTTGACAGTAGGCCACGTGACAGAATATTTTCATGCCAAAAAATAGTAAAAATATTACCTTTTCATATAAATTTTATTTGACTTCGATATCTTGTCCCATTTAAAAGTTATGGGAAAGTAACTTGTAACTCTAGAACGAATGGGCCGATTTTTAAAAATAAAACTGCGATGAATAGAGAATCAAAAGGCCTTTAAAACTAGGTGCTACATGACCCACTTTTTATCTGAAGAAAAAGTTGTTAATGCCTCCTTGACACTAGACTACGTGACCGGAATCATTTTTATGCCACAAAGTAGTTTATATAACACCCTTTTCACCCAAATTTTACCCTTTCCATTTAAAGATAAAGGGGTGGAAGGACTTGTAATATCCTCACTGTATAGCAACTGAATTATAAAGGTACAGGGATATTTTTAAGTTGGTACTTTCCTATTAACACTGTATTAAATGCAAGAAAATAAGGAACTTTTTCTAATAAAATTATGCCCGAAACTGCTTTCTTTGCGAGATACAGGGTGTTACAAGTTCTAAGAAAATGCCTTTTTGTCATCACTTTCCTACCACTCCTGATATTTTCATAAAAATTGGTACACCTGTTTTTGGCCATAACATTGTATTTTTTGCTGTAAAAGTTAAAAAAAGTGGCTTTCGAACAAGATTTGTATTGATTTTTTTAAGAAAAAAATATTTTTTTACTTACTTACTACTGCTTTTCTCCAAATTAATATTATTTTTAAAATTCTCATTTACTTTCGAGTTAAAAAATGAAAGCCATTTTGAAACATGGAAAAATCAATAAAAACTGATATGATGTTTGGTATGTAAAAAATTGTTTTTGTCTAATTTGTATTAAAGTAAGGTGAACTACTTACATTAATACAATTTTAATGTCATTAAAAAGTTTGTTGCTCTTAGGAAGCTATTAAACAGTCAAAAATTTAACCTAATAAAACCCTTATCAGATTTTAGAGAATTTGCCATTTAAGGAGGTGATCTGCAAACAGCAGTTTTTGACAAAATCAACAAAACCGAGTTATGTATGGAATATTATATTTTAAATAGTGTTTGATGGCCAAATTAGAGATTTTCTAAAGTAACTGTATTTATTCTATCCCAACTTCTTAAAAATGTTTGACATTTTATTCAAGTGCGCAACAAAAAGCTGTTTTTCTTAAAATAATCTCTTATGCAAAAACTGCGGTTTGCAGATCACCTCCTCATTTATGGAAATGGCTTTTATTTTTTTAAACGTAAACCGTTCGTCATACTGAAAAATATCAAGGTACCGAAATAACCTCAAAAGTTAATGCGTATTTCAAAAATAATATTGATTCAAAGAAAAAGCAGTGGCGTACTATTTTTTCTCAATTTTTGCAAATTCAATACAAATCTCGTTCAAACTCCACTGGTAATTTTTTTAGAAAAACTTCTACAGAAAAAAATGTAATTTTTATAATAATTAAAATATATTATTTATGGTTCTTATGCAAAAGTCAAATAGAAACAAATATTATTATGTCGCGAAAAAGATAAATCGAATTTTTAAAACGGAAGCTCATAGTAAAATTACAATAATTACTCAGGATCGCGACCACGCGCGGACGGCGAGGTCAATGTTCCTAAAATTTCTAGTCAAGTACGTCAAATAGGCATCAAATTTTTATGTCAAACACGTCACACTGCTACGTCAAATTTTTTACGTCAAATTCCTACGTCAGACTCCTACGTCAGACACCTACGTCAGAGAGCTGACGTCATGCTCGCCAACTCCCTTCTGACGTCATGCTCGCCAACTGCGACATCTCACTACTGTAATAGTCAAAAAAGTTCATACCAAATTTTGTGAAAATATCTGGAGTAGTAGGAAAGTTATGACAAAAAGGCATTTTTTCCTTAGAACTTTAACATCCTGTATCTCGGAAAGAAAGCGTTTTCGGGCATAATTATTATTTAAAGAATATTCCTATTTTCTTGGATTTTATACAGTGTTAAAAGGAAAGTACCAACTTGAAAATAACCCTGTATATTTTTGTATTTTGTATTGACCATATTTAAAAGTTTTAATTATATTTAATTATATCTAAAATGAATTGAACTTTTTAATGATTCCATTTTAAAAATTTAATTAATATAAAAGTTTTTTTTTAATTCAATTGATATTTTGGTTAATCTTGAAATTTTTATCAGGGTCAATCTCTCGCTCAATTGAAAATCTTAGTAAGTCAAGTTACTAGGTTTTTAATTTGTATTATTAATTTGATTAAAATATCTGTTGTTTCAAAAGTCATTTTATTTGTTTAGGTACTAAACAAAAAAAAATGCTATAAAAAAGCTGCTGAAAAAGATTAAAATATGTAGCATTAAAGAAAAAAGATATTAGGCAAATTGATAATACATATTAAAAAAGTAACTTGACTTACTCGGTTTTTTAATTGGACGGGAGCAATAAGTGTAGATTTCCCAATTTTGTAAGCTGTTAAGGTATTACCATTTGGTTACATTAATAGTAGTATTTAACAATATTTTTATTAATTTTCGCAGTAGACCCTCAAGCACTATTGGTGTAGTGCGCACAGCAAAAGCGGAACGTAGGTTACGTGATCGACTGCGCGAAGAGGGTCTTCTAACAGACGAAGACGAATCTGGTTTATCACCAGCCGAGGAGAGGGCGCTGCGAGCGGAAAGAGAGCCGCTTGGCGCGCAGCTAGACTTAAAGTAAGTTTTAAAGGACCTTCTGATATTAATAAGAAAGGTTAATAGGTGTTTTTCTATATTTTATTTAAACAATACTTATTTTATACAAGAACATTGAATAATTAACAATTTATTTAGTCTTTGGAACAAGATGCAGTTCAAGCCCAAATGGTGATTAAATCAATGACTGACATGGTTGGTGCAGGCGAAGTGCCTTCACATAGTTCAGTAGCTGAAGTGGTTGATGGCAAAACTGAGGTATGATGAATTTAATAAATAATAATTCGAATTTACCATAAAAAGAAGAAAAACAAATTAATAGCAGTTTAGATATTAACGATTCTTAATTTCAAAATACTTTCCAAGTAATATGAATGTCTAACTTGGGGTTTGCTTTTTAAAGTGGTAATAAAGTACAGACATTACTTAGGTTTTAGAATATTTTCATGTTTCAGTCATATAAAGTGCAATGTAATCAAAAGGACCCATACAACCTAAACGGTTCCTGTATTTATTACAGATTTAAAAAGCAAATCACTTATTTGAAGATACTTATTTAAATATAAAAATAATTAGATTAACACTAAACCTGTTCTTTATGACAATTTCAGGGTTCCATAAACCTTAATAAACCGTGATTCGTAGCATGTTGTTACTAACTCTCATACATAAAATACGAGTTTTTTCTTTAATGGTTCTGGTTTACGTATTTATATTTTAAACGTTACATTTAATAATTTTAAACATTCCAAAGTAAAGTATTGTGTTTTCTGTAGGGACTATTTATTAGTCGAACTATTGCCGAAGAAAGAAATGGTGGGAAGAAAATAGCTGATAAAAAGATAAAAATTAATACTGATGTAACAATTCCTGTTAAACCTCTAATCAATAATAAAAGCCAGTTTGATTGCATCTGAACAGGTTACTAATAAAATAGTTAGTAACCTGCACTTTATGCTTTAATAACAAAACATTAATACGTAGAAATATAAAAAGCTGCATAAAGATCAAATTTAAAATTATAGTTAATACTTTGGTGTCCCAATGTATAAAATAATAATGCTTATTGGAACTAATTTAAGAAAATCGTTAGCTGTACCTGTTGCATACTTAATCCCATAAAAATAAAATTAGTAGAAAACTATTCATGTTTGTAATAAGGTCAAAAATAATTAACATTATTTTGAAACGTGTAGTTGGTCAACATCCTCACTTACTTGATTAAAAGTGAAATGGGCGAATATGCATTATTGGTTTTTTTTTTAAATCAAAAATAAAGCATTTGCAACTGAAACCAAATTAAGTAGGATGTTTCCCAGACAGAGTCAATATGACAGTTTAAAATAGGTGCCAAAATTATTGCTTATAACAGTAGCGATAGTGATTAAGTAGTTGACATAATTGTCCAAATCCTTCCTTATAACATTTTATTTGGGATATAACCCCTTTAGGACACTTTATTATAAAGTAACTCTATTATTTTAAATTGATTGTTATGTATAAAATAGCAAGTTTTTAAAATTAATTTATGTAAGTTTACATAATATGCAGGCATTTTACATCTAATAATTTTTCAAGCCAACCCCACCATCATGCTACAAATAAGTCATTATTTAAAAGGTTTTTAAAACTCTTAATTGTAGTTTTATTTACAATTAATCATTTTTGTCAAAGTATAGAACATTTTGTGATGGTAAAATTTCTAAATCAAATAGTTTTTATGTTAATCTAACCAAAAAGTAATGAAAATTAATACTTAGTAAATAAACTTTATATGGTTAAGGTTTATGAGTACATCTAGTCATTCGAACTACATTTTTATGAACTAATATTTAAAGGCTACTAATAAGTTAGTCTAAATTAAAAACCTTACGAGCATGATTGACTAGCATTCGTAACTAACAAATTCTGGACGCAGCTTGCTGGCGTCCGGCCTGACACCCAAACTAACAGCATGCAGACGCCATCCCCACCACCGGTAGCTGCGATGGAAGATGCAACGGTTTTACGACCGTCCTCAGCCGATTTTCCTCGACTTGCTGTTCGTGAGAAAATGGGTGGCGCCCGCACTGTCCGTGAGAGCGAGAAGGTTCTTGGAGAAACGATCACGAGGAAGACAGAAGAATATGTTGACGAAGCGACTGGCGAAAGAAGAGTGCGCACGGTCGAAGTGGTGGAGAAGCTGATTGAGCGAGAGGTATAGCGCAGTACGGGCGCGCTGCATGATGCTCTCTTGCACTGACTGGTTAGTTTAAAGGGGGGCACTTGAATGAAGTAGTACTTTAGTCTTCTGGTTATGTAAACAGCAGGTTACTATATTCTATACAGGTTGTTTTACGAAACATGAAACATTGCTTGGTGGAAGATTCCTTGGCAAAAGCAACACAAAAATGTTACATAGGCATGGCTTTAAAACGGCTTTATTTTTTAAGATACAGATATACAAAAATTTGATTTAATTATGTATTCAAAAACCTAATTTTTTCAAGACATTATAGTTTGACGCTTGCATAATACGTAAAGGTATAATATTAAAAATTAATAACCATTCATTTTTTTACAAAATGTTGGAAATGTCTGTGAAACAAAAATTTAATGCTTGTTTTTGAGTATGTGGTGAAAATGTTTAACATTTTTGTAAAAATGTATAGATACTGTGACTTCTTAAATAACTTTGTATATAGTTTTCGAATAAAATCGGCTTTACCTGCGCTTTTGATTTGTCTGAGAAATATTTTTATTAAAATATCAACTTTTAGTGTTAATGTTATAAAAACTAGTTTTTAATATCAGTATAAAGGTTGTTCATGAACTTTGGTTCACCTGCTCAACAACTATTATGGAATGCAAGAAATCCGAAATGAAGAAAAGTTCATTTAAACGAACACCCTGTATAAGTAATAATATAACTAAAAGTATTATTAAAAAACGGATTAAAACATGCATGAAATTATTGCTTTAGACAAGAGAGTATTAAAAGTTGCTTTTTAAGGGTACTATAAATATGCAGAATTATATATATTGTTTAGGCAGCCTTAGTTTG
>JACEGR010007070.1:0-53467 GCA_014170235.1 Listronotus bonariensis
TAACATAAAAAGTTTTTTTTACATAATTTATTTTCAAGTTTTTAGTTTTGTTGTTAGTTGATACTTCTCATTCTATTGAGTTCGCCTTACTATAACTAACCAGAACTAACCAACGATTCTATATTGAAGTAGTTGTGGAAAATATGTAATTCGCCATTTTGCAGCAGCGTCCATCTTGAATTTTATTTTTTTATAGGGAGCTCTATTCTACCAACCAAGCCCTTTCATTTGATACCCATATTGAGGTAGTTGTGAAAAAAATATGTAATCCGCCATTTTGTGGCGGCGGCCATTTTGGATTTTAGTTTTTTTATAGTGGGTTCTATTCTACCAATCAAGCCCTTCCATTTGATACCCATATTGAGGTATTTGTGAAAAAAAAATGTAATCCGCCATTTTGTGGCGGCGGCCATCTTGATTTTTTTTTATAGTGAGCTCTATTCTACCAACCAAACCCTTTCATTTGATACCCATATTGAGGTAGTTGTGAGAAAAAATATGTAATCCGCCGTTTTGTGGCGGCGGCCATTTGGATTATAATTTTTTTATAGTGGGTTCTATTCTACCAATCAAGCCCTTCCATTTGATACCCATATTGAGGTATTTGTGAAAAAAAGTATATAATCCGCCATTTTGTGGCGGCGGCCATCTTGGATTTTATTTTTTCATAGTGAGTTCTATTCTACCAATAAAGCCCTTTAATTTGATACCCATATTGAGGTTGTAGTAAAGTAATATGTAATCCGCCATTTTGTATCGGCGGCCATGTTGGATTTACAATCATAAAGAATATGTTATATTGTATTGTCATCAAGACTAAGGAAGTGTACCAAATTTCAGATCGATCGGTCGTCAGGAAGGGGGTCAAATTTCAATTACTAGATTTGACCCAAAAAATAATTCCAAATAAATAACAAACAGGTCAAGTAAAACCGTTTAAAAATAATTTTTTACATCCTTGTGAACAATTTCCAATTAGTTATTTAATTAAATGGTTTGTTACAGTTAGACTATTCCATACCCTCAAATGGATAAATAGAAACTTCAAAAATATGAAAAATAAAAAATTGTCATATGCGAAAATAAATAGACACATTTCATAATAATTATTAATATATCTCAATACGACATATTATTAAAGCATCTATTTTATTTGATTGCATAGATGTTATAAAATGCATTATAATAATATTAAAATATATTTTTAAGAGATAGGCGCCTAAACATGTTAATTTCTTAGGTACGCTCATGAAACGCCTGCAAAATATGCAGTTCGAGGTCATGAGACGCGCTAGGAGACATCAAAGAAGCCGCCTTCGAGATATCCTTCTGGTTAATATATTTATTCTTGTGGTTTTTGTAAATAATAGTACATTAAATACCAAGGTGCAAAATGTTTTATTAATGTCAAGAAAAGGATGGTATATAGAGGCGCGGAGGTGAACCATTTCTCAAAACAATAATGGAACTTTTTTTAAATTTCTATTTCATTTATTTTTTAACCAAAAATGTGTCAACCCAACAAAATGATTTTTAATTTGTTAAATAATTACGCCACCGGACATTAACCGCGCGTAAAGGTGTCACAGAGATGTCTAAAATATCGGACAAGATGTCAAGTTGGCAAACTTTTGAATTTTTGCGACTGTTGCTAGGGTTGCTTCTACTTCCGGCCCTCGGGAGAAAAGTTAACTTTTCTCCCGTTGGCCGAAAATAAGTCAGAAAAGTGGGACTTTCTCAAACTTTTTGAACATTCCATTCATGTTTGTAAATTAACACTTTAAAAAAATTGTGGTTTTAAAAGTAGGTAATGGTTTACTAAAACACTTACCTGGAATAATTTAATGTCTTAGCTTGCGTAATTAGGGACTTGTGGCAAGGTGTCCATCTTAAACTTTTGTTTATTGGTTCCATATTTTAATTCCTTAAAAAAGTAAAATCAAAATTATAAAGTTGACAAAAGGAGTAAGTGTTTATTTCAGTTTTCTATTTATACAGACATATAGCCTGGGGAGAGTAACGAACTTAAGTAGACCAACCACTTTTGATTATTTTATACTTTTGTCAAGAATCCGGTTTTTTATTATTTTTATAGTAATTTACAAAAGGAGTTTATGAAACAAGTAAAGTGAAACCTTTTTAAGACTGAAAAATCCTATGAATAAAAAAGACACTTTATGCATGTGTTACATACTATATTTTTCTATGACCGTATAATTGTTTTTTAAGTAAACATTTTATACTTGTTTTATTAATCAAAACAAATTATTTTAATTTATGTAGCACCTCTATTATACAGTGTGTATAAGTTGCATGCGTAAGTTGGCGGCATATGGGAAACTATTATTAATTTTACGAAAAAAGGTTATTCTTTATAAAAAGTTCTGCATGGCCCAAAACCTAAAATGCACCAATCAGATTTTAAATTGTGTTAGTCATCTACGAGGTTTGACCATATACATGTAATTTTTGCTTAACAGTTAAGTCCCCATATTTTTGGAAATTTGAAAAATTGTTATAAAGAAAAGATGTTTAGAATTAAAAATTACTTTTAAATATGCAATATTGTTTGATTCTAAAATTTTTTTGTTTATTTTTGTAATCAACAATAATTGCTTAATTAGAAGTAATTGGTACTTATTAACATTTTTTCTTTATAACAATTTTCAACATTAGCAAAAATGCAGGTACTTTACTCTTGAGCAAAAATTACATTTTTGGCCAAAACTCGTGGATGAATAACAAAATTTATTATCTGATGGTTGCATTTTAGGTTTTAGACGATGCAGAACTTTTTATAATAAATAACTTTTTTCGTAAAATTAATAATAAAAAAGTTTCCCATAGCAAAAATACAGGTACTTTACTCTTGAGCAAAAATTACATTTTTGGACAAAACTCGTGGATGAATAACACAATTTAATATCTGATGGTTGCATTTTAGGTTTTAGACGATACAGAACTTTTTATAAAAAATAACTTTTTTTCGTAAAATTAACAATAAAAAAGTTTCCCATATGACGCCCACTTACGTACACACATTGTATTGCAACCAAAGAGACAATTATCCTCTCCGTAACCATGTTTAGGGTTTTCATTTATATTTGCCACTTTTATTTATAATTAAGAAGCATAAAAAATACGTCTTGTATAAAAGTTTCATACTTTTTAATATATTATCTTTTGAGCGTAACAAAAGAATCAAATGAACATCAAAAACTCAAAAAAATTAACAGGTAAACTTTTTTTTTAATGAAACATCCTGTATATCAGGTATGGGCAACCTTTGACATGTTGCGGGCCAAACTTTAGTGTGCACATACGTTCGCGACTCGCGTTTAAAAGTAGTACATTTTAAAGGAGTTTTCTAGTGTTCATAATTTTTTGCAATAGATATTACACATGATATACAACAATGTTATTATAATATCAATTCATTAAAATAAAAAAAATGAAATGGTATAAATAGGTGAAAGCTTTAATCTTTGTCGCGTCCCTTTTTGATGATCGCCGACGCTTGGCTTGCTCGCTCACTTGATTCCGTGAGTTTGAGTAAGTGGTGCACCTAATTTTTTAATGGGTTTAGGAAATGTCTTGTTGCGGGCCGGATCAAATCGTATAGCGGCCCACATCCGGCCCGCGGGCCGGCGGCGGTTGTCCACATATGCTGTATATTAAGTAATCATTAAAAGGTCTTTTAAAAAACTTTACATACCACATTTGATACATCTATCTTTATTAGTTTTCGAAATATGACCACCTTAATTTGAAGAGGAAGATATAATTTCCCTTATACCAACCTACGGCATGCCTTGATTAATTAATCTTAATGCCGCGGCATTACGCCGAGACTACATTACTAGTATTTTCGAGACTATTAAAAATAGATTTATTAAATGCGGCATTTTTTGTAAAGCTTTTTATAAGATCTTTTAAATGGTGAAATATAATACAGGGTGTTTCATTTAAAAAAGTTTACCTCTGCATTTTTCTTGAAGTTCTGATGTTCATTTATTTCTTTTTTCATCATGTTAACGATTTAAAACAGCATTTTTTTAACGATCGTGGAAAAATAAATTGGTTTTGGATTTTTAACTATTAATTGTAAATTATTCGACTTACTTGTCTGTGAAAAATTAATTCGGCACGCATTTCCAGTTTTCAAAATGTTGTTGTGACATCACCTCTGCTATCCAGAATCCACCATTTGCTTTCTTATCCTCTTCTGTTCACTCGTTACCTGCGCAGTCAAATAACAGTTCCAAAAGTAAGAAAATGGGGTACACGTTCTGCACTATGACGATCGCCCGCCTTCTGCCTCGATGAGAGCATAAATAGCCCAAAACGGCACCCCTTCTACTATATTGGATCGTTTATTTTACGACGTAGATACGAGTCTTCGCCGAACGCTTGCAGTCTTCTGTTACCGCCTTCTTAGCTCCTATATTGATAGCCCGTCTTCTATAACCGTCCGTAAAAAAGCCCTTTTTCACCCGTCGCGTCGGTTGAAAAGCCCGTCTTCTTCGTACGTCTGTGAAATAGCCCCTTTGTAATGCCCGTTTATGGAAAAGCCCGTCTTCTTCGCCTGTCGATGGAAAAGCCCGCTTGCTTGGCCTGTCGGGGAAAAAGCCCGTCTTCTCAACTCACCGATAGAAAAGCCTGTCTTCTTAGCTTATCGATAGAAAAGCCCGCTTTCTTTGCCCGTTGTAGCGAAGCGCGTCTTCTTTGCCCGTTCGTAAAAAAGCCCGTCGATGAAAAAGCCAATCTTCTTCGTACGGCGGTGAAGCCCGTCTTGTGTTCGCCCGTTGGTGGAAAATCCCGTCTTGTGTTCGCCAGTAGGTTGAAAAGCCGCCTGTGAAAAAGCCCGCCCGTAAAAAAGCCCGTCTTCTTCGCCCGTCGAGGGAAAATCCCGTCTTTTTCGCCCGTCGATAAAAAATCCCGTCTTCTTCGCCCGTCGATGGAAAATCCCGTCTTCTTCGCCCGTCGATGAAAAAGCCCGTCTTCTTCGCCCGTCGATGAAAAAGCCCGTCTTCTTCGCCCGTCGGTAGACAAGCCCATCTTCGTCGCCCCTCGGTAAAAAGACCCTCTTCATCGCCCGTCGATGGAAAAGCCATTCTTCGTCGCCCGTCGATAGAAAAGCCAGTCTTCTTCGTCCGTCGGTGAAGCCCGTCTTCGTCTGTAAATGGAAAATCCGTCTTCTTCGTCTGTCGATAGAAAAGCCGTCTTCTTCGCCCGTCGATGGAAAAGCCGTCTTCTTCGCCCGTCGATGGAAAAGCCGTCTTCTTCGCCAGTCGATGGAAAAGCCATTCTTCGTCGCCCGTCGATGGAAAAGCCCGTCTTGTGTTCGCCCGTCGGTGAGAAAGCCCGTCTTTGTCGCCCCTCGGTGGAAAAGCTCATCTTCGCCCGTTGGTGGAAAAGCTCATCTTCTTCGTCCGTCGGTGGAAAAGCTCATCTTCTTTAACTGTTGATGGAAAAGCCCGTCCGTGGAAAAGCCCGTCCGTAGAAAAGCCCATGTTCGCCCGCCGGTGGGAAAGTTCCACTTCTTCGCCCTTCGATGGGAAAGCCCGTCTTCTTCGCCCGTCGATGGAATTGTTCGTCTTGGTTGTCCGTCGATGGAAAAGCCCATGTTCGCCTGCCGGTGGAAAAGCCCAACTTTGCCTGCCGGTGGAAAAGCCTATGTTCGCCCGCCGGTGGAAAAGCCCATGTTCGCCTGCCGGTGGAAAAGCCCATGTTCGCCTTCCGGTGGAAAAGCCCATGTTCGCCTGCCGGTGGAAAAGCCCATGTTTGCCTGCCGGTGGAAAAGCCCAACTTTGCCTGCCGGTGGAAAAGCCTATGTTTGCCCGCCGGTGGAAAAGCCCATGTTCGCCCGCCGGTGGAAAAGTTCCTCTTCTTCGCCCTTCGATAGAACAGCCAGTCTTCTTCGCCCGTCGATGAAAAATCCCGTCTTCTTCGCCCGTCGGTGGAAAATCCCGTCTTCTTCGCCCGTCGGTGGAAAATCCCGTCTATGGAAAACCCCGTCTTCTTCACCCGTCGATGAAAAACCCCGTCTTTTTGCAGTCAATGGACAAGCCGTCATCTTCGCCCGTCAATGGAAAAGCTGTCTTCGTCTGTAAATGGAAAATCCGTCTTCTTCGTCGGTCGATGGAAAAGCCGTCTTCTTCGCCCGTCAATGGAAAAGCCGTCTTCTTCGCCCGGCAATGGAAAAGCCGTCTTCTTCGCCCGGCAATGGAAAAGCCATCTTCTTCGCCGGTCAATGGAAAAGCAGTCTTCTTCGCCGGTCAATGGAAAGCAGTCTTCTTTACCCGTCCATGGAAAAGCCGTCTACTTCGCCTGTCGATTGAAATGCCGAGCCCCTCTTCTCGCCCGTCGGTGGAAAAGTTTGTCTTTTTCGTCCATTCCTGAAAAAGCCGGTCTTCTTCGCCCATCCCTGAAACAGCCGGTCTTCTTCGCCCATCCCTGTAAAAGCCCGTCTTCTTGGCCCACCCCTGTAAAAGCCCGTCTTTTTCGCACGTCGATGGAAAAACTCGTCTTTTTCGCCCGTCGATAAAAAAACCCGTCTTCTTCGCCCGTCGGTGGAAAAGCCCGTCTTCTTCGCCCGTCAGTGGAAAAGCCCTCTTTCTTCGCCCCTCTCATTCGCCCATCGGTCTAAAAAGCTCGTCTTCTTTGCCTATACGTAAAAAAGCCCTCTTCTTCGCCCGTCCGTAGAAAAACCCGTCGTCTTCGCCCATCAGTGGAAAAACCCGTCATCTTCGCCCATCCGTGGAAAAACCCGTCGTCTTCACCAGTCGGTATTAAAGCTCGTCTTCTTTGCCCATCCCTGGAAAGGCCGTCTTCTTCGCCCATCCCTGGAAAAGCCCGACTTCTTCGCCCATCCCTGGAAAAGCCCGTCTTCTTCGCCCATCCCTGGAAAAGCCCGTCTTCTTCGCTCATCCCTGGAAAATCCCGTCTTCTTCGCCTTTCTCTGGAAAATCAAGTCTTCTTCGCCCATCCCTGGAAAAGCCCGTCTTCTTCGCCCATCCCTGAAAAAGCCCGTCTTCTTCGCCCATTCTTGGAAAAGCCCGCCTTTTTTGCCCTTTCGTAAAAAAAGCACCTTTTCTTCGCCCGTCGATGGAAAAGCCCGTCTTTTTTTGTTCATAAAAAAACCTATCTGTCGTTCATCCCTTTAGGAAAGAGCATTACTTAAGTCATTGGTATTTACCGGAATCTAAAAATGCCCTTTTACTTCGCCCATTTTTAGAAAAGCCCGTCTTCATTGCCTGTCAGTGAAAGACTTTTTACTTTATACATTCCTCAATGTGTTTAATCCTATAAGCTGTCAAAAAAACTAACCAGTGGGTTCTAAAAATTGTTTTAATTTTGCTGCTGCTTTGCATTATACTTTTACTTATTAAATGTTTTCTGGGACTTACACCTAAAAGAAAAATTGTTTAATTAGTTACGAGGAAATTATTATTACTTTTAAATTTTGGAAAAAATTTCGACTTTATCAAGGATTTTACAAATTAAAAATGAATTATTTTTCTTTTTACTATCGTCAAAATAAAAATAGTCAAAATGAATATGTTAAAGCAAAATATCAAAGCCAAATTTAAAAAAAATCGAAACAGGAATAACTACTAACAGTTTAGGTTTTGAAGTAACAAAATTTAGGTTATATTTTAATTTTAATATTGATAACAAATCCATTTTAACACCAAAGTTTACCTGTATTGTATCCCTCGGTCAATTACATTGTAACCAAAAATAGTCTTAAACTTTATACTATAATGCTTGATATTTTAATTTAAACCCAAACGACTGATGGATTAATCAAAACCTAAAAAAAAGTTCAAATTATTGTGAAATATAAAGATGTAAAAATTATTCATATTCACCAAAAATTTAAGACTGTTTTACTTAAATGCAAACAAAATGAAAAAACCTTAAAAATTTTTATTCTAATTTACTTTCTAAAAAGGATATATATGCAGAAATTTGATATTAAAATATCATCAAAATACAATGGAAGCAAACATGATTCTTATATCTATAACGACTAATACACTAAACTCTTTTAATTTGGCTCGTACACCTAGAAATTGTGTTTTCCGTCGAAATATTATAATTTTTTATTGGCTGTATTAAATGATTTTTTTGATATGAACTTGACTGACTTTTTAATAATATATATTTTTTTAATTCATAAAATGTCAACATTAAACGGTTTTATTAAGGCCATCTGTAACAAATACCAGAAAAAGTTTGTGAAAGATGTAACAACTTTTACTAGACTTACCCTTCTAAATAATTGTCGAAAAAGTGCGGCATCATCAGAGAAAAAAAAACATGTATCTCAATAGTCGCAACTTTCATTCCTCTCTAATTATAAATGCAAATCGTTTGTTTCTACTACATTAAGGTGTTATTCCATTTCTTTAATTTTTCTTTCTTTATTTATTTTACTTTATTATTCCTCTTCACTTTATTTTATTTCATTCCAATTTATAACTTCCTGGATATAGTCTTCTCTTGTACTTTTTAAATGGACTAATTTAATGAGATACTTTTCTACTTAACAACTGTATGCAAAAAATCCTACTATACAACTTTATATTAAGAATACTTAAGAAATTTTACCATTTAATATTGCTGTTGTGTGTATTCAGTATTGATTTTATTGGCAATACATGTGCAAATGAAACATGTATAAAAGTATTGACCCTTTTTGGCAGTGTCTTACAAAGCTGATAAACTGCAAGAGTCAAGAAAACTGAACAGTAAATACTTTGAACTCCGAAGATTTAGAAATACTTTTATTTTTTAATTAAAAAAAATGCATGTTTATCCCAATTTCGTACTTGATACTTGCTACATTTCACATTATCTTGGCAGAACTAATGAAAGTAAATGCATTTTTTCTACAAATTTAACTGCTTTGGGTATCTGCCTACTATATTTTTGACTGAAGAATTGTTCTATCCTAGGGGTCTAAGTCGACGATACTAAAAATATAGTTATATATTATTCGTATTTCATCCACAAAAACCCCTTTGATCTAATGAACCGTTCTTCAGTTATCAATTGGCTTCTAAGACGTCAAACAACTCCCTAAGCCATAAATGCACTTCAAAAAATTTTTAAACAGCGATGAAATCACACCCTAATTGTTAATCCAAAGCTTGCCAAATCCACTCCTTGATCGCCGATTTATCTTCATCTGTCGATACTCTTCTTTGTTGTCTATCCACTACTTGGCCGTCCATTGGTTTTGAACCACTTTTTAGTCATAGATCTATGCCTAGGTCATCGATTCATGCCTTGGTCGTCGATTCATTCCTTGGTTGACGATTCATTCCTTGGTCGTCCATCCATCCTTTGGTCGTTTATCCATCCCGTGGTCGTCCAGCCATCCGTCCCTTGGTCGTCCAGCCATCCGTCCCTTGGTCGTCCAGCCATCCGTCCCTTGGTCGTCCATCCGTCCCTTGGTCGTCCATCCGTCCCTTGGTCGTCCATTCGTCCTTTGGTCGTCCATCCGTCCCTTGGTCGTTCATCCTTACCTTGATCGTTCATCCGTCCTTTGGTCGTCCATCCATGCCTTTATCGTCAATCCATCCCTTGATCGTCCATCATCCCTTGGTCGTCTATCCATCCCTTGGTCGTCCATCCGTCGCTTGATGGTCCATCCATCCCTTGGTCGTCCAGCCATCCGTCCCTTGGTCGTCCATCCGTCCCTTGGTCGTCCATCCGTCCTTTGGTCGTCCATTCGTCCCTTGATCGTCCATCGGTTCCTTGTTTGTCCATCCGTCCTTTGGTCGTCCATTCATCCTTTGGTCGTCAATCCATCCCTTGGTTTTCGATACATCGTATGGCTGTCGATCTACACTGTCGCGATCTATCCAGTTTTTAGTTGTTAATCCTTCCCTTGGTCATTCTTCCCTTGATCGTCGATCCATCCTTTGGTCGTCGATCCATCCCTTGATCGTCCATCCATTCCTTGGTTGTTGATATCCTATGGGTATCGATCCACACCGTCACGATCTAATCCCCAACATCCCTTGGTCGTCGATCCACCCATCGTCCGTCCATCGATATCTGGTTGTCCATCCATCCCTTGATCGTCCATCCATTCCTTGGTCAACTATCCATTCCTTGATCGTCCATCCATTCCTTGGCCGTCCATCCATCCCTTGGCCGTCCATCCATCCCTGGGTCGTCCATCCATCCCTTGGTCGTCCATCCATCCCTTGGTGGTCGATTTATCTCTTGGTCTTCCATTCATCATTTAATCGTCCATTCATCCCTTGGTTGTCGATACACTGTTAGTCGTTAATCCCCAACATCCCTTGGTCGTCGATCTACCCATCGTCCGTCCATCCATCCCTTAATCGTCAATCCATCTCATGATCGTCAATCCATCTCTTGATCGTCCATCCGTCCCTTAATCGTTCATCCATCCCTTGATCGTCCATCCATCCATTGGTTGTCGATCCATTGTTAGTCGGTAATCTCCAACATCCCTTGGTCGGCCATCCATCCCTTGATCGTCCATCCATCCCTTGGTCGTCCATCCATCCCTTGATCGTCCATCCGTCTCTTGGTCGTCAATCCATCTCTTGGTCGTCAATCCATCTCTTGGTCGTCAATCTATCTCTTGGTCGTCCATCCATCCCTTGGTCGTCCATCCATCCCTTGATCCTCTATCCATCCCTTGGTCGTCCATCCATCCCTTGATCGTCCATCCGTCCCTTGGTCGTCAATCCTTCTCTTGGTCGTCAATCCTTCTCTTGGTCGTCAATCTATCTCTTGGTCGTCCATCCATCCCTTGGTCGTCCATCCATCCCTTGGTCGTCCATCCATCCCTTGGTCGTCCATCCATCCCTTGATCCTCTATCCATCCCTTGGTCGTCCATCCATCCCTTGGTCGTCCATCCATCCCTTGGTCGTCCATCCATCTCTTGGTCGTCAATCCATCTCTTGGTCGTCAATCTATCTCTTGGTCGTCCATCCATCCCTTGGTCGTCCATCCATCCCTTGATCCTCTATCCATCCATCCCTTGATCGTCCATCCGTCCCTTGGTCGTCAATCCTTCTCTTGGTCGTCAATCTATCTCTTGGTCGTCCATCCATCCCTTGGTCGTCCATCCATCCCTTGGTCGTCCATCCATCCCTTGGTCGTCCATCCATCCCTTGGTCGTCCATCCATCCCTTGATCCTCTATCCATCCCTTGGTCGTCCATCCATCCCTTGGTCGTCCATCCATCCCTTGGTCGTCCATCCATCCCCTTGGTCATCCGTTCATCCGTTGGTCGTCCGTTCATCCCTTGGTCGTACATCCATTTCTTGGTCGTCCATCCATCCCTTGGTCGTCGATTCATCCCCTGATCATGAACCCATCCCGTGGTTTTCAATTCATCCCGTAGTTTTCAATTTGTCCCTAGGCTGTCGATCTACGTCTTGGCTATCGATCCACTATTTGGTCGTCGATTACCTACAAAATTAAATATGTTACTAAAAAATCGATTTTATCTAATACACAAAAAAATACAAGTAGAAGTATCAAAAAGTTTAATAAAAAAACTTACCTTACCTTTAATTAATAAGCACCATCGGAAATCCAAGAAATAGTGATTATTCCTAAATTTTGAGCCGATTTTAATATTCGCCCCATTCCGCGATTCATTTAAAGATGTCTTCTGACAATATATTATAAATTCCATGAGAATCTTTAGATAACCCTAAAAACAAAAAAAGTTTGCTGTTAATTTTGTATCGTTTTTGACTGCCGTTTTATTTTGTTTTCCCAACAACAAAAAAACAGGAAATAAGCCATTCTATTAATTTTTAACCATTTGAACAAACAACGGCAAGAAAAATTTTTGGTTTTAAAAGGTGTGTTAAGTTTTGAATTGCTTAGTATTTGGGTGTTATTGTTAAAATTTAAAACAAATCCATAGTAGGTTGGCTGCCTACACCTAAGTATAAAAAGTCCTAAACTAGTAAATAAAATTACGAAATTGTGGAAACTTACCTTTAATTGCCTAAGACGACAAAATTCTGGTCTCCTTTAATCCTACACCAATATACCATCATAGGAAGACTTATTTCTCTTGGTGTTATCCATAAATAATAAAAAATGTTCTTTTGTCGTAGCTTCTGAAGATTGCAGAGTAGTGTTCTGTATTCTTAAAGATCTTTAATTTTTTACCCTCATTTAATTCTTTTTAACATCAAGTATTCTAATTTCTTCCATTAAATATAACAGATTTGATCTGATCTCGTACCACCAATATTTTATTCTGGCCAACAGCGTCATCAGTCGCATACTTTTATACTATACTTTATATTTATACAATATACTTTGTTTTTTCACTCAATTTTAGAATTTAGTAAAGGACATTATATATAAGTGCATTGTGTAATAGCCATGTTTAACTTTCACAATTTCGTATGCATACTAACTATAGGTTAAAATATTTTATTTAAGTTACCTTACTTCTTCCTAGATCCACTTCAGATTTTGCACGTAGAAAAATAACATCTCTCAGAATTATTAGAATTAGCAGCAAGTCTTGTACCACGATGATCGCCCGCCTTCTGCATCTGAAAAGCTAAATGTGGGACAAAACTGCCACCCCATAGAACTGAGAGTTTCATTTTTCAACGCACAGAAAATCCACTATTTCTATTAAATTTTTCCTAAAAAGACAAAAAACAAATCCTTCTCGCAAGATTATGCAATTTAAAAATAATTTTATTATGTTGCCAATCAATATTTTTAGAAATTTTTCAGGTAAACTAACCTTAAATAAGCCAGTCAGTCAATGCTTTAATCTCTAAATATTTAATTTTTATGTACAACATAGTAGAACGGATGTCATATTTAAGAACTTGCACTTTGAAGCAAATATATTCAATAATAATCGTCGTGACTTTTTATCAGCAGAAAGAGAAAAACACTTCCTAAAATTAATATTTTTTTGCATACATAGGATAGATACTCTAACATGTTTAGTACGGATTCTTGCACCCCAAGATCTTTGCACCATGATAATAATAAAACATTTTAATATTTGTAACCTAACCTTTTAGATGTTTTTTCCAGATTTCAGTCTCGTATGAGCAATTCCAAATTTATTTTATAAGTCGAGACAGCAAGTTTCTGAAAATCAGCTTAGTGATTTGGCATATTCAAACAAAAAATCTTACTTTTATTTTGCAATTCAGCTAATTGTTCCATTTGGAATATATTCTGGCTAACCCTCTGGCTAGTTTTCATAAACATTTTAGCATCCATTATGAATAATTAGGTACATTCAATATGGTTTATTGCTCTCTATATCCAAGCTAACTAATCTTGTATTGCAAATATTTTAATACAGCAAAATAGCGCTGAAAAATACTTCTGGAAAAAAGGTTTTCGTTTTGATAACAAATAAAAATATCTTACATACATGGAGTTAGCTGTAGTCTTATCTATGGCCCCTACAGATACAATCCTCACAAAAACATACCATTTACAAGAGTCCATTTTGACATATTCATAAAAAATAGTTTTGTTGTTTTGCATATCCTATATAGTAAATAAGCCTTACATAACTGTCGTCACTCATTTTCCTTAGTTTATATTTCATCTACCATTAGTGAAAAAAATAAGGTACTTTATAACACCAATAAGATTTAAAATTGTTTCTAAAAATATTATTGTTGCTTTGCATGTTTAAGAAAAAATGCCTTGTCTCAAAGATGTATAGGTGATTTGATTACAGGTACTTAACGACAGAAAAATGATAATCTTGCAAATATATGAACTTTCTTGAATCCACCATATAAACATATGAAAGGGGCAAAGGAGTCAATACTCTGCTACCAGGATAATAGTTTAAAAGGTATTTCTAAAAAACAGTTTGGTTGTTTTGCATATATAAGAAAAAATCTTACATGTCTGGGTCTCACTCCAATAGGAAACTTTCTACGCCCAGATTCATGCTTCTACCAATGATATTAATGAAAATACTTTATATTCCTAAAAAGTAGCTCGATTTTGCAAATCTATACTAAAAACTTACTTGTTGATGTATAGCCCCCATAACAGCTTAATATTAAGATCAAGGCTTGCCTTTGATTCAATGTTTAAGCATATCTAAAGCTCGAACAAATATAATAAAGGTTCCGCGAAATTAAGTTTAATAGCCAAGTTTACAGTTCATCCAATTAAGAAAGGCACTGCAGCTTTCACATTACAATGGAAATAACTTCTAAAAAATAGGTTGGTTGTTTTGCAGATATAACAAAAATCTTACGATGCATACAGAACTCCTTGCAGTGACATATTTGACCCACCATTTGCGTGTGTTTTACCGAAAAGGAGTGGATACGATGCTACGATTAATTGCAACAATATCTGAAAAATAGCCGTAGTTTTGCATATCTAAGGAAAAAAATCTTACGAGTTTGTAGTCCCGCTTCAATATCGCACTTGTAGCGCCATAACTAACCAAAACATATCTGAAAAATAGCTATTGTTTTGCATATCTAAGAAAAAGAGCTTACGTGTTGTCTGTAGTCCCGCTTCAATATCATACTTTCTGCACCAAGACACATGATTCTAGCTATGATTTAATTCTAAACCAGCAAACTTATTTACGAAAATTCTTTTGTGTTCCTGAAAAGTAGCTTTACTTTGCAAATCTAAACTAAAGAAACCTTACTTGTTGATATACAGCCCCTGGATAACTTATTATAGTCATAAGTTGTCTTTAATTAACAGTTTGCATACTTAAGTCTTGAAGGCAAACGAACTTGCTTCCAACATTATAATTAACAAACAAAAAACGAAGGTTACGTATAATGAAGACCAATTCCCAAGTGTATATTCATCCATCGGAGAAAAACATTGCAACTGTCACCATAATGAGAAACACGGCTAAAAAATAGGTTGGTTGTTTTGCATATATAAAAACAATAATCTTACACAATGCATATGGAGCTCCTCTGAGTAACTCTGACCCATTATTATGGTAGTGCTTTAAAGTGCCGAGAAAGAGTGGACAAGACACTACGATTCATGAAAATATCTGAAAAATAGCTATTTTTTGCATATTTAAGAAAAAATTCTTACGTGTTGTCTGTAGTCCCGCTCAAATATCATACTTTTGCGCCAATTCACATGCCTTTACCAATGATTAGTTTTTAACCCAGCGAAGATATTTACAAAAAGGATTTTATGTTCCTAAAAATTAGCTTTATTTTGCATATCTACACAAAAAATCTTACTTGTTGTACAGCACCTGGATGGTTTGATGCCTGATCATATTCATAGGCTTGTTTTTGAAATAGTGTTTATCCATACTTAAGTCTCGAAGCCAAAAAACTTGGTTCCAATATTAAAATTTAAAATAATAAAAATGTTTTAAAGCATGGAACTAATTCCCAAGTTTATAGTTTATCAATCAGAGAAACACATTACGACTGCCACACCATAATAAAAAAAAATACGTCTGAAAAATAGGTTAGTTTTGCATATATAAAAACAAGCATCTTACATAGGCCTCCTCGCAGTGATATCTTTGATTCACCATCCTTATGTGCTTGCTACGATTCATTGCAATAATATCTGAAAAATAGCCGTTGTTTTGCAAAATTAAAAAAGACAAATCTTACGTATCCTCAGTCCCGCCCATTAATTCTGCGCCAAGACATCCCTCCACCGAGAGGTACCGAGAAAGAGTGGACACGATGTTACGATTCATTGCAATAATATCTGAAAAATAGCCATTGTTTTGCATATCTAAGAAAAAATCTTACATGTCTTTAATCCCGCTTCAATATTAATTTCTGCACCAAGTTATTTCTCCACCGAGTGGTACCGAGAAAGAGTAGACACGATGCTACGATTAATTGCAACAATATCTGAAAAATAGCCGTAGTTTTGCATATCTAAGGAAAAAATCTTACGAGTTTGTAGTCCTGCTTCAATATCGCAATTTTAGCGCCATAACTAACCAAAACATATATCTGAAAAATAGCTATTGTTTTGCATATCTAAGAAAAAGAGCTTACGTGTTGTCTGTAGTCCTGCTTTAATATCATACTTTCTGCACCAAGACACATGATTCTAGCTATGATTTAATTCTAAACCAGCAAACTTATTTACGAAAATTCTTTTGTGTTCCTGAAAAGTAGCTTTACTTTGCAAATCTAAACTAAAGAAACCTTACTTGTTGATATACAGCCCCTGGATAACTTATTATAGTCATAAGTTGTCTTTAATTAACAGTTTGCATACTTAAGTCTTGAAGGCAAACGAACTTGCTTCCAACATTATAATTAACAAAAAAAAACGAAAGTTACGTAAAATGAAGACCAATTCCCAAGTGTATATTCATCCATCGGAGAAAAACATTGCAACTGTCACCATAATGAGAAACACGTCTGAAAAATAGGTTGGTTGTTTTGCATATATTAAAACAATAATCTTACACAATGCATATGGAGCTCCTCTGAGTAACTCTGACCCATTATTATGGTACTGCTTTAAAGTGCCCAGAAAGAGTGGACAAGACACTACGATTCATGAAAATATCTGAAAAATAGCTATTGTTTTGCATATTTAAGAAACAACTCTTACGTGTTGTCTGTAGACCCTCTCAAATATCATACTTTTTGCGCCAATTCGCATGCCTTTACCAATGATTAGTTTTTAACCCAGCGAAGATATTTACAAAAAGGATTTTATGTTCCTAAAAATTAGCTTTATTTTGCATATCTACACAAAAAAATCTTACTTGTTGTACAGCACCTGGATGGTTTGATGCCTGATCATATTCATAGGCTTGTTTTTGAAATAGTGTTTATCCATACTTAAGTCTCAAAGCCAAAAAACTTGGTTCCAATATTATAATTTAAAATAATATAAATGTTTTAAAGCATGGAACTAATTCCCAAGTTTATAGTTTATCAATCAGAGAAACACATTATGACTGCCACACCGTAATAAAAAAAATACGTCTGAAAAATAGGTTAGTTTTGCATATATAAAAACAAGCATCTTACATAGGCCTCCTCGCAGTGATATCTTTGATTCACCATCCTTATGTGCTTGCTACGATTCATTGCAGTAATATCTGAAAAATAGCCGTTGTTTTGCAAAATTAAAAAAGACAAATCTCACGTATCCTCAGTCCCGCCCATTAATTCTGCGTCAAGACATCCCTCCACCGAGAGGTACCGAGAAAGAGTGGACACGATGTTACGATTCATTGCAATAATATCTGAAAAATAGCCATTGTTTTGCATATCTAAGAAAAAAATCTTACATGTCTTTAATCCCGCTTCAATATTAATTTCTGCACCAAGTTATTCCTCCACCGAGTGGTACCGAGAAAGAGTAGACACGATGCTACAATTCATTGCAATAATATCTGAAAAATAGCCGTTGTTTTGCATATCTAAGAAAAAAATCTTACATGTCCCGTTCCAATATTAATTTCTGCTCCAAGACATCCCTCAACCAAGAGATAACAAGAGTGGATGGACACGATGCTACGTTTCTTTGCAACAATATCTGAAAAACAGCCGTTGTTTTGCATATCTAAGAAAAAATTCTTACATGTCTTTAATGCCGCTTCAATATTAATTTCTGTACCAAGATATTCCTCCACCGAGTGGTACCGAGAAAGAGTAGACACGATGCTAAGATTCATTGCAATAAAATCTGAAAAATAGTCGTTGTTTGGCAAAATTAAAGAAAAACAAATCTTACGTTTCTTTAGTACCGCCCATTAATTTCTGCGCCAAGACATCCCTCCGCCGAGAGGTATCGAAAAGAAGTGGACACAATGCAACGATTCATTGCAACATCTGAAAAATAGCAGTCGTTTTGCATATCTAAGAAAAACAAATCTTACATGTTTTTAGTCCCGCTCCAATATAAATTTCTGCCCCAATACATCCTCCAAAGAGTGCATGGACACGATGCTACGATTCATTGCAACAATATCTGAAAAACAGCCGTTGTTTTGTATATCTAAGAAAAAAACTCTTACATGTCTTTAATCCCGCTCCAATATTAATTTCTGCACCATGATATCCCTCCACAAAGTGGTACCGAGAAAGAGTAGACACGATGATACGATTCATTGCAATATCTGAAAAACATCCGTTGTTTTGCATATTAAAAAAAATCTTACACATATCTTTAGTCCCGCTCCAATAATATTTTGTGCACCAAGACATCCCCCACCGAGAGGTAGCGAGAAAAAGTGGACACGATGCTACGATTCATTACAACAATATCTGAAAAATAACCGTTGTTTGCATATTTTAGAAAAAAGTCTTACATGTCTTTAATCCCGCTACAATATCATTTTCTGCGCCAAGACATTCCTCCACCAATGATGTATTTTTAATGTACCGAAAGGAGAGGACACAATGTCACGATTCATTGCAATATCTAAAAAATAGCAGTTATTTTGCATATCTAAGAAATAAAATCTTACATGTCTTTAGTCCTGCTTCAATATCATACTTTCTGCGCTAAGACAGACCCCTTCACCGATGATTTTTTTAAGATACCGAAAAGGAGTGGACACAATGCTACGATTCTTGCAACGATATCTGAAAAATAGTCGTTGTTTTGCATATCTAAAAAAATCTTACATGTCTGTAGTGTCCCTCCAATATCATACTTTTGGCGCCAAAACATGTGCCTTTGCCAATGATTTATTTGTATCCCAGCATCGACATTAACAAAAATAATTTAGTGTTCCTAAAAAGTATTATAATTTTGCCTGTCTAAACTAAATAAATCTTACTTGTCGATATATAGCCCCTGGATAGCTTAAATCCTATTATCATAGTGTTGTTTTTATTTAGTGTTTAAGCATACTTGTCTCAAAGTCAAAATATCTTGCACCCAACTTTATAATTAGAAAAATAAATAAAGTTTCGGTTGGAATAAAACCTAATTCCCAAGTTTATAGTTTATCTATTCAAGAAAAACTGCAGCTTCCATGACAACAATAAAAGCGTTTCTAAAAATTAGGTTGGTTGTTTTGCATATATAAAAGGATTCTTACGTATGTATACAGAGCTAGGAGTGATACCTTTGAACAACATCCGCACGTGCTTTTCAGTACCGAGAAAAAGTGGACATGATTCATGCCAGTAATCTAAAAAAATACTTATTGGTTTTGCATATCTAAGAAAAATATCTTACTTGTCTGTAGTACCGCTAAAATATTGTACTTTTTGGGCCAGACACATGCCCTCTATCAATGTTTTGTTTTCTATCCCAGTGTGGATATTTACAAAGATACTTTAGGGTTCCTGAAAATGAGCTTTATTTTGCATATTTACATAAAAATATCTTACTCTTTGTATACCACCTGGATAGTTTTAATCCTATTCTTAAAGACTTGTTTTTTGATTCTCAAGTTCAATAATTTAAAAAATAACAATTAAAATGCTCTGTTAAATAAAAATCAATTCCAAAGTTTATAGTTTATCCATTGGAAAAGACAGTGCCACTTCCACGACACCATAATAAAAAGCACATCTGAAAAATAGGTTGGTTGTTTTGCGTATAGAAAAACAAAAATCTTACATAGGCATAGAGCTCCTAGGGGTATCCTGGTCCCGCCATCTGCGTGTGTTTTAAGGAACCGAGAAAGAGTGGACACGATGCTACGATTCATTGCGACAATATCTGAAAAATAGCCATAGTTTTGCATATCTAAGAAAAAAATCTTACGCGTCTGTAGTCCCGCTCCAATATCGCACTTTTAGCGTCAAAACCTATTTCTGTCCCAACGAAGATATTTATGAAAACGTTTTAGTGCTCCTGAAAAGTAGTTTTTGCATATATACAATAAAAAATCTTATATTTTGACTTCCTGGACAACTTGAATCCTGATCATAAGCTTATTTCAGATTTACTGTTTAAGGGTACTTTAGTCTCCTGGACATCACAATAAAAGGAAAAACAATTTCTGAAAAACAGGTTGGTTGTCTTGCATAATATAAAAATAAAAGTCTTACATATGTATAAGAAGCTCCTTGCACTAATATCTTTGACCCAAAATCCGCACCTGCTCTAAATTATCGTAGTTAAATTGTACTGTACACTGGGACGGTCATTTTGTTGCATGCAGTAAAAAAAACATGATCTGACCTGATTTGCTGGTTGACATAAAAGATGTTACATACTAGGCCTTTTTTAGTGCGGCTTAGAATTGTGACTATTGTAAAGATGACAATCTAAAAAATAACGTTAGCAGACTCGACAAAAAATGTCTAACCTTAACTTTTCTCGTGCTGCGTATTTTTTTGCGAGAAGCCCTCAGGATGGTAATTGTTCTGTGAAGTGTCACCGGTAGTCCCATTGTCTTGAATTTTCACATTATAGATCATGTTATTGCTTAATTGCTGATGATATTTTTTGATGGTCGAATTGTTATGCAAGGCCTATAGGTTAACTATTGACTACAGAGAATACTTTATTCACTAAAAGTTTTGGAGTGAACTAAAAACAGTTTTGTTTTTCATACAGTAAAAAAATTCTGACCTGATTTGTTGCTTCATACTGAAAGACATGGCCCTACTAGCATGCCAACTATGTTTTTTATGATTATTACATTCATGAAGATGTTAATTATTCTCAATATTATTATCCTTTTTGTTAAATAGTTCGCAAATCGAGTTAAACTCAAAAAATAATCGTCAAGCAAATGGTAAGAAAAAAAATTCTAACCTGCTTTATTCGTAACTCTTCGCATTTTGGTTTAGGTAAGTATCCAATAAAAGTGTAAGGCACTAAAAAACAAAAAGTAAAAAAAAATATCTGACCTGATTTGCCGGTTTACCTCATAAAACGTGTACCTAAGGATTTTAGGATAGAGGTCCAGAAATGTTCGACTATTGCCAATGAATGATCTGAAAAATACATTAACAGAAACGAAAAAAAAAGCTTCTGACCTCTTAAAGTTTTCCCATACTGGTTTTTCAAGATGCTTGCACCTAATGTTTTTGTTCTCTCGATATTTGCTTAATGTCAAATAATTTTTGTCAGGCTAATAAGTACACTATTTATTGTGAAAACACAAAAAAAAATGCTTCATAGACCAGAAGTAACCAGAACTTTCTTGAAGTCTCTTCTTAAAACTTGTATTTTGTAACTGAATTTCCTTTAATTAGCAATATTTTTACGCCGCCTGTTTAATCCGAATGTTTCGTTTTGAAGTACACTGAAAAACGGTTTTTGCAAATTAAAAATAAAAAGTCTAACCTGACTGCTGCTTCACACTATAAAAGCTTATAGAAATTTCATTCAGTCTCTTGTTAAAACCGTTGCTTATTAATAGGATGTCTTCAAAATCATGGAAAATTTGCTTTGCCGTCTGCTTTACATAATGACTCTATAAAATTTCGTTTTACAATACACTAAAAAACAGTTAATTTTGTTGCAGATGGTAAGAAAAAATGTTGACCTGATTTGTTGGTTGACATTAAAAGACCCGACCCTAGCACAACAGTGACTTTTGAAGTGTGGTCTAAGGAAACCAACTATTGTAAAAAATCGTGTAAGCAGAAATAAAAAAACTTTTGACCTGATAAGTTTTTCTATCCTGGATAGTTTTTCGAGATGCCAGCACCATTATATTTATTGTTCTCTTGATTTTTGCTTTAGGTATTATATTGACCCTATCACAAGACGGACTGTTTGGAGTGTGATTTAGGAAGTTGACTATTGTAAATCATCTGAAAAATATGTTAGCAGAATAGCAAAAAGTTCTACCTGTTGTTGATGATAATAGTTGTCTTGATATTTGCTTCACATTAACTTCATAACTTTTTCAAAAATTTGAAAATATTCATAGAAACTATATTCTGACTTTGCAGTCTTTTCCCCATTTATACTGACTGGATATTAAGAATTGTATTATAGTAAATAAGCTTTCAAAAATATAAACTTTTATTGAAGTTACATGGGACCTTTTAAACTTATGTTCAATGGCACTTTACTGCTTTTCTTTAAATTGATTATTAAATCCGAATGAGATTCTAAATAATCTGAAAAAAACATTAAATGCTTGCATATTTAAAGATAAAAAAACTAACCTTAACTGATTTGAATTTTTAAGCATATACTCCGTTTCTTTACGGTTAAAAATGTAATATCTTAAGAGTATTTCATTCCTTTAACAGTTACCCATTTTCTTCCACAAAGTTAAAAACCATGTTGATTACTGTGCAGAACATTTTAAGATATAATATTAAGAACTTGTTAGGTATGAAATTAGTTCAGATAAAGTTTTCTTTAGCGATATCATTTATACATTTTAAAGTAAAAAAGCATTTGGAATAATGACTTAGTTTAATTATAGGAATGATTGCTGCTATGCAGAGTAGATTTCTTCAATACTTGATTTTCTATGGTCATTTTCTTCAATAAGCAATACACTTTAATCTAAAGTAACAAAAAATATCTATTATTTAAAAGATGCAAAGTACTCCAAAGATTAAATTAAGTAATTCGAATGTATAAAATGTATTAAATAATTTAACCTTAAAAAGTGATTTACATCTTCCCTTTAAGGCGTTTTCCGTTGAAAAATACTATTGGTCGTTAAATGTATTTGAACATTTTCTTTTATACAGCCAATAAATATCAAAATACCTTCAATGCAGAGTAACTTCCAAGTAAAAACGCCATTAAGTTTCAAAACTGATAATCTACATTTTTTGGTAATTATATTTTTACCTCTAAAGAAAAGCCGCAACACCTTAGTCCGTTTTTCTAATAGCTGCAGACTTGGCGAGAATTCGTCGAAGTATAGTAATATGGTATATTATTAATATTTGTTCACTAATTTTCAACGTCTTAGCGATTGTTTTTTACGATAGACTTGCGCAACTGATTGCTTATGGATCTCTGCAGACGCAGAGAGATGACCATAGGTGTATATCGAAAGGCCGGATATCATTGCAAAATTTAGCTAAAAAATCAAATGATTCAAACACCAATTAAATATGAAAAGGAAATAAATTAGTATTCCTTTATCTCCTTTCCAGAACTTCACAAGTTTTGGAAAATTAATGAGTGCACCAACCATATTAAAATTTTGTTATTTAAAAGGTAAGATATAAAAATTGTAAATTAGACAATTTAACATTGAAGGAATATACAGGGTGTCCAGTAACTCAACCGACAAACTTAAAGCGGGTTTTACACCTGACAAGTAATTGATCAATTAATTGAACAAGTGCTTGTTCAAGTGACTTGACTGTTAAAATTTTCTCAACTTGTTTATCAAGTAGCTTGCTCAAGTACGTAAAGAAATTAAAACTTGTCATCAATATTTTTAGGGGCCTTTTAGTAATTGGATAATAGTTAACATAACCCTAGAAAACCATTTGATGAAATTGAAAATAAATTTGATAATAACTTAAAAGAGTAAAAACATCCAAATTTTTAATTTCTGTATCAAATATTTGACAAAGTAATTGAACAAGTTTTTGATCAATAACTTGTCAGGTGTAAAGCCCGCTTAAGGGGTGATTTTACAATAAAAAATAATAAAAAAACTTCATACAAGCATATTATGTCTGTCTTAGTTTTTAAACTACAGGGGTTAATTTTTTTTTAATTATTGTTTTTTGATTATAGCTTTTATACCAATAATGTTTGTTTTAAATGGGAAGACATCTGCTATGCATCAGAAGACATTTTTTGACATACCAAAAAAAAATGGGTTTGGGCAAATATTTTTAGAAAAAAAAATTGTACGCCACTACATTAGTCTGAAATAAAAATCGTTTTTTGAATCCCTGTTTTGATCTCTGGACTTTTTTTTGTTTAATGAACGGTTTCCGCATAAAAAAATAACCTTATTTGGCATGGTCATTTTGTGTTGCTAATATCAAATTCTACAGTAAAAATAAGCTTTTACTTTATTCTTTAATTACATAGGGATTTGACCATGCCAAGAAATGGTTTATATTTATTCACGCAAAAACCGTACATCAAACAAAAAAGGCAAGAGATCGCATTTGTTCTAAACTTAACAGGTCTTCAAAAAATATTTTTATTTTAGAAAAATGCAGTGGCATACCATTTTTTTTTTAAATATTTACCTTAAACCCGTTATGAGCGACAACTGTAAAAAAACATTTTTTTCTTTTATGTCAAAAAATGTCTCCTGATGCATAGAAGATGATTTATAAATTTAAAAGAAAAATGAATTGGTATGAAAGAAGTATTTAAAAAAAAACGATAATTTATTAAAATTTTTAACACCGTAATTTAAAAATTAAGACGTTTAGGACATATGTATATGGAGTTTTTCTTATTTTTCATTGTAAAATTACCCCTTAAAGTTTATCGGTTAACTTACTGGACACCCTGTATATCGCGTTATAAAAACAAAGTTAGTTAATTTTTACTATTAAAAAATTTGTCATTATAATAAAAAAATAAGAAAGTTCTCACTAGCAACAAGATATTTAAAAATATGGTAGAACTGAAAACAAAATTACTGCTGATTAATCCCAATATCTTGCCATTGCTGTATTTATTATACTTATAGAATATAAAAATGCCAACCCACAAATAAGTGCACTTTCAGTATTGTAAGATTCTATAACATAGCGCAATATTACAACATTTAAACTACTTAAATATTTACCTGTAAGTAACGCGACGCCGTATCATCTTCAGTAACTCCATTTTACATACTCTATACAGTTATATTTAATAACAACTGAATGGCTTCTAAAGTGACAACTTCTTGTTCTCTTTTATAGGAAAATTTTATCAACGAAAAAGTAGAATTAAAAAATAAACTTGTTGCAAATTACTAGCCGTTTTCCTGTTGGATGTATTAAACGCAAACCTAATTTCTTATTAAACTTCCGAAACAAAGCGGCACTGTGATAAAATCAGGAGTAAAACCTGCAGCATATACGCATTTGTGGTCATATTTTATGGGGAGGTTCTGCATGACTGCAGGAAAATCAAACTCTAGTTGAATTTCATCTGGCACAGCTGTAGTTTTCATGGTATTGCCGAAGTTGTCGACTGAACTTCTCAATACCAGTGAGAAACTAAAATGAAAAATAATTCCATGAAAATATGTGTCAAGTTAGAGTTTATTTTCACAAACTAAAATTGTTCTTAAAGTACATTAAGGGTTCAAAATCTCCTAATAGTTTGCTAGTAACTCCTTTATTTCACATATGTGTTGCAATATTCAGATGTGAGCATAAATAATTAAATTGTAATAAAATAATTTTATTTTATTTTTTATGTATTATAAGTTTATAAAAAGTTTTTTTTATATATACAGGGTAATTTTTAAGTTGGTACTTTTCTTTTAACACCGTATAGAATGTAAGAAAGTAGGAATATTTTGTAAATAAAATTATTTCCAAAAATGCTTTGTTACCAACATATAGGGTATTGAAGTTTTAAGAAAAAAAACATTTTTTTAACTCTTCCACTCTAGATACATCCACAAAATATGGTACACTTCTTTTGACAATTAGATTACATGTTTTGCTGTCAAAGTTTAAAAAAATACCAGTAGCGTTTAAACAAGATTTGTATTGATTTTTTTTAGAAAACAAAACGCCACTGCTTTTTTAAATCAATATTATTTTTAAAATACTTATTAACTTTTGGCCTTTTAATATTTTTTCGTACGACGAACGGTTTTCGTTGAAGTAAATAAAAACCATTTTGATATCCCAAAGCCAAAATGAATAAAATGTAATATATGTTTTGGATGTAAAATTTGTTTTTGTCTAATTTGTATTAAAGTAGCGTCAAATACTTTAGTACAATTCAAATTGAATTAAAAAAATTAACCGCAGGTATAATTTTTAATAAAAGACAAACGATTTTTACATACAAACCACCATATCAGATTTCAGAGATTTTGTTATGCATTAAAATACCAAGCTTTTATTTTTTCTTTTAACGAAAACCGTCCGTCGTTCGAAAAAATATCAAGAGACCAAATTAAATCCAAAGTAAATAAGTATTTCAAAATTATTGATTTGAAAAAAACAGTACCACTACACTGGCGTACCTACTATTTTCTTCTTGAAAAAAATTCAATAAAAATCTTGTTTAAACGCCCATGGTAGAAATTTCTTAAAAACTATTACAGCAAAAAATGTAATGTAATCGTCTAGTCAAATTTTGTGGAAATACCTGGAGTGAGAGAAGTTATGATAAAAATAAGGCTTAAACTTTAAAACCCTGTATCTCGGAAATTAAAGGTTTTCGGACATCATTTTATTTTAAAAAATCATATTTTCATGCATTCTATACAGTGTTAAAAGAAAAGTATCAACTTCTCCGAAGTTGGCATCATATGAAAAACTTGTTTAATTGCAATCTTTCGAAAAAGTTATTCTTTCTAAAAATCTGGCATGGTCCAAAACCTAGAAAGCAGGTTAAAAGTAAAGTACCTGTATTTTTGATAGTATCGAATATTGTTATAAAGATGTTTACGATTAAAAAGACTTTCTTTCGAAAAAGTTATTCTTTCTAAAAAGTCTGGCATGGTCCAAAACCTAAAAAGCAGCTTAAAAGTAAAGTACCTATATTTTTGATAGTATCGAATATTGTTATAAAGATGTTTACGATTAAAAAGACTTTAAAATGCAAACTTGTTTGATAACATTTTTTTTATAATATTTTTTAAATTTCTTTTTTGTGATATCAGTGAAAATTTAGGTTTGTACATTAGTACAATACATTCATTAATTAAAAACTTAATGTTAAAGAAAAAGTTTGCAGATATAATAGTTTTAGTTCTTTATACATCCTGTCTATAACAATTTTCAATAATGAAAAATACCTGTACTTTTAATCTACTGCAAAAATCTTTTTTGTCAAACCTTGTAGATGACTGATGTAATTTACTACCTGATGATTGCCTAGTTTTGGGCAATGTGAACTTACTAGAAAGAAACTCTTTCTTAAAATTAATAGTTTTCCATATGACGGCAACTTTCGTAGACACACGGTATAAACACTTAAGATTTTAGTTTTACAAAATACTTTTTATTTAATTTTCCTAAGAAACTATTTAAATTAAGCTATCAATTTTAACAAATTTCTGAAAAAACATTACCATATGGATAATGCATGTCTGTAGAGTACATGTTAAAATCAAGGCTTAGTCTGAGTAGTTTCAAGTTTTGTAATTTATTATTTAATATGTGTAAGGACTATTTGTTGAGTAAGTGGTACTAAGAATAAATGTGTATCCAAAAGAACTTCAAATATAATTTCAAAAACAATAATTTAGGAAAGTAATAAAAAATAGATAAAAGTGCCTATAAACATGGATTCAGAAAGTTCTAATTTCTAAGATAGAAGGTTATAATTTTTTTTGTGAAATTTAAAGACATTTTTAGAAAATTTTGTAATGATTTTTTTTTTCAGAAAAAAACAACATTTTAATAAGTCACAGTTCTGAATATTTACATTTAAAAAGTAACATAGCCAATTTCTACGCCAATATTTGCAAAATTCATTGTCACTTTGATTTTTCTGGACACATGATTTTTCAAACTTTCATCTTGGAAAAAGTTTATCGACTACCTACTTGTACAAAAAAAACACCCTCTATATAAGAAATTAAACATCTTCAAACCCATATTCTATGTACTTTTTAACCTATTTACTTGAAGTTGTGGTTGAAGTATTGAATACTGAGTTAGTGACCCTATATACAATCCATTATGAAAATGACAAAATATTAAGATGTTCCCCCCACTATAAAATGCCTTTTACATTTTTAAGTAACAAAACTACTTCTATTAAAAACCGAATGCCTACAGCAATGTTGTATTCTGGTTATTTTTTTAACTAAACCAGAAAATTAAGTAAAGTTTTAACTACAAAACTACTTTCAAGGTTAATTCTTTATAACTTAAAAAAATCCAGATGCAAATATTATTAAATACCTGTTAAGCACCAAAGTCCAGCAACACATCCACAAAGAATGGAACATCAAGACAATCACTTGCAGTATCTTCATACACCGACATAGGCAAGAGAACCTTTTTAAACTTATCATTTTTTATTAATCGGTTAATATATTTTCATGTTCTAAGGAATATGAAACCGCATGGACCCTCACTGGCATCCAAAGGAATGTGAAATATTAATTAGCTTTGTATAGAAGTTTTGGATTATAATTTGGAAATTGCCAAATTAAATTGAGTTTTCATATACAAATTTTTATACAGCAATAAGCCCACACATATCTTCACTGCCAACTACTGGGGCTCAGCAAACCTATGGAACATTGGAAAAAAATAATACTTTTTATTTTTATATTTTCTTTTTAAAATAATTTATTTCTTGATTTAATTTTTAATTTTTTGCTATTTTAAGTTTGAGTTCTACATTGTATGCATTAATATAGGTATGAGTTAATGCCTTTAAAATTTCAAATATTTTAAAGTACCTGTTTACATGTAAAATTTCTCCTGAACTGCATATACCCGCGAATAACAAAAAGTTTGGTTGGTTCATCTTCATAAGCAATCAGTTATCGTCATAAATAAATGTTATTTAAGGCTTATATCTTGTCATATTAGGACTATGTGAGTTGTCCTTATGATGTTTCAGGTTTCCTAGTAAAAACAATTAGCACAATAGGAATGGTAATATAACATATCCAACAGACAATGTAATAATGTTTACATTACCACCAGTCACCGCTTAGGATAAGTATTCAGTTTCAGTTATTGGACCTAGGGACATGAAGAAACTTCAAGGTTTCTAGTTTTACTCTGCCACCTCCCTCGTAAATTTGGGTTTGGGCTGAGTTTTGAAGGCTGCTAAGGCTTTTATGGTATTGGCCAAGCTGTCGACTGAACTTGTCAATACCACTTGTGAAACCTATGAAAATATTTAATAGAATAGTAAATAGTCTAATTAGAGGAACTTTTTAAATAGTTATCAAGTATACTGTCAATGTCAAATGTTAGCAGTGAATGTGGCCAGCAAACAAAGCAATATTAGTTTTAAAAATTTATAAAATAAAGCATCAGGTAAGAAATGCAACAAATAAAGTAATTAAAATTTCTTTTTTTTTTGAGAGATGGCTTAGGCCAAACCCCATAATATAGACCAGTGCAATCATCAATTATTAACCCTAATGAATTGGCAGATGAGCCAGAAACACTTTTAAGAAATCTGAAAAAAACAAACATGACATCTTTCTCACCGACACATTAAATTTTCTTTGGATCTTTTAAAGTATTTTCTGGTTGATCTACAGGTTCACAGGAACATTAATATGCTTCCGCTAGTCTATATTCTGATCACATTCTACCTGATAAAACAAAATATTTCACAACCTGAACATATTTCAAATGATTCATATTTAAATAAAAAGAATTTTAAAGTAGTCTTTAGCTTTTATAAAAAAATACACATAGATATTTTATTTATGACCAGTTTTACAATTGTCAGTTTAGTTATGGTTTAGTTGAACCAAACTGGTACATGAACTTATCCATCTAAAATATATTGCTGTCACTTTTGGCATTTACTTGACAGCAATATATTTTAATTGGACAGAGTTCAAATCCGCTGTTCAACTGAACCATAGCTTAAACTGCTATTGTAAAACCGAGCATTAATTTTTTTATACACACTACAAAGTAAAAACCACCTATACTTTTAAAAATTCATTTTATAATTGAAGAAGTATGCAGCTCCATTTTTGGTCTTTATTGGGAAATAGAAAAAATAAACCTTTTAAACTGAAAACCAAAATGCCAATTGTTAATTAGACAATTTGGTCAACATGTGAAATTATTTTAAACCAGATGTTTTCCAGAAATGGGACAAAAAATTAGAAAAAAAATTGGGGCTTTAATTACCAAAAATTAAGCTGCATCATTCTTGCCGCAAAGTCTTCAATTATGTTAAAATATAAATATTTGTCATCATCTTTTTTAACCATTAAACAAAATTAAACATTGTGATATTTAAAATCATCAAAATGATTCACTTAGAAAAGGTACAGGATGCTTCAGACCTGTAATACCATGTATTAAAGTTTTTAATGACTTTATTTTTAGCAAATAATACAACTAGTGTAATAATTAAAAATAATTTGTACTTATTATATAAATTTTTAAAACTGGCATAAAGACAAAGACAGTAATATTAGTAGAACTTAATTTTTAGTTTTGTGTTAACAGTTAAAGAAATTTAAAAGATAATTTTTTACCTTCATTTTTTATCAAAATAATCTTAACGAATTTGTATTGCATTGCAAGGTATTATTTGGTTTTATTTTTCTACTATACCTACCCATAAATAAAACAACAAAGCTTAACAAAAAAATTACCATTTTTCTGAAGCAGCACTCTGCATACCATCCTGTTGTACGACAAAAAAAACATTTCTGGAAGAATTAACCAAGGTTTCGCATGGTTCACTAACATGTAGAACTGCAGTATGAGGGGTACCCAGGCAATTTCAACAAACTTAGATACAAAATATAGTTCTTTTTTGACACAATTCTGCCACCAACTGACGGAGACCTTCTTGCTTACATGTAAAGTTAAAACAAATTAGTAACGGGATAATAGGGAATACCAAAATTAATGAACTCGTAGCAAATAAAGTATTTTTTTTTTTATTTAATGTCTAATATCACTTTTAACTTTTTACAAAGATTTCAGTACTTACTCTACTAACTTAAAACTAAAAATTGATACATTACAAACCAAGCTAGTTGTTTATCCTCGGCATGGTCTGCCTGGCAGTCAGAATCCCACTGCAATAGAAAAATATACATAATATCACAGATCTAAACAATAAAATATTAACAGCCTTCAGTAATTCAGTTTACAATTAAAATAAGAATTAGTTCTGGTTATAATATATGTAAAAACATCAACTTTTTGCGTTAACCGCATGTTTTAACTGGTTCATAAAATTATCGAGATCAGCATTAATTTCTTCGTATGTCCTCATGTCCCAATTTTGAGGCAGTTTATTACATTCATTTGTATTTATTGCACATTTAGACATTAAATTTTGCCACCTTAATCTTCTTTCTTGTTGCTTTTGCCGAAGTTCTGACTCAGCACGTGTAAGGGCGTTAGTAAGAACAGCCTCAATGAAGAGATTTTTGCGTTTTTGGAATTTAAAATTGGTTTTCTTAACTCTAATTTGAGTAATCCAACTAGCTAATTCAGAAGTTTTACGGGAGCGTTCAACAGCAACGCCCATATTTAATGATAAATTAAAATCTCTTCAATATGTGCTGATAAAAATGGTTTTATACAAAAACACACCTGGATATATTAAAATATTGATGGATAATCTTCTACAAGTCTCTGAACCAGCGGCAGCCACACAGGAATAACTGGAACTACGCAGCACTCGACTTGCACAGCAATTTAAAATGGCGGATTGAGAAAAAACTTGCACTACTTCCTTTGACAACTGAGAATCAACTGAATGACGATTTTGGGCGCGGCGCCTTATTTATACGTAGGTCGTCCGGTCTTGATGTATCCTACGCTGCCAGTGCAAAATAGTACCACATATAAAGTTGAATATATTGCTTGGTTATTGAAATTTTAATTAAACATTTAGAAAAAACTAAAAACTTTTTACAATTTTTTGGAAATGTAACAAGTTTTCCATGGATACGCCAAAAAGAAATAATATTTTAAGAAAATCGCATGCGTTCTGAAAATCGCCCGAGGGTGTTGGGTGGCGTTGTCGTCATGGATTTCCAAAGATCTTTCAAGAGCAATATTTTTTCACCAGTGGTACTTATTTATTTATTATTGTTTTATTTTGAGAGGCCAGCTACGACCTAATTTTTTTTAAGAAAATTATTTTTCATTTTAAACCAGATTCTTTTTTTAAGTCCAGTGTCAACAAACTCTATCCTCGCTTAAGATACCCACGGTACGTTAGTTTTCAGGCTTTTAGCCTTCATGGTTTGTTCAAAGATAAAAAAAAATAACAAACCATGTTACTATATAACAATAGTGTTAAAATAGAACACACTACACAATGGTATTAATAATTTAAAGTGTGTATACAACAAACTTTGCTTTATTTTGACAAGGAATCAGTTCTTTAAGATTTATTCATGTGTTTTAACATACCATAATAAATGGTAAAATATTACTGAAATATGTTTATATCTATATTTTTTAATAAGAAACGTAAGTAGTGGCTTTTAGCTTTAAACCGACGAACTACGAAGTAAACTCTAAGTACAGTTTATATATTTTGATATAAAGCTTGTTTTTATGTAAGTCAATTTAATCTACTAACTAAAAAAACCTTTTTTTATATTTTAAGGCCACGAAGAAGCTTTATAAATAATATGCGCTAGTTTGGTGAGTTAAGAGATATTCTGTATTTTTAAAATATTTTTACACGTAGTGGCTAAGGATGGAGCCTGGTTTAACCACAGTGGCGTAGCTACTATGGGGCTAGGTGGGGCAGTGCCCCAGGGAACTCGAGCTTAGGGGCCCTCGGGCAATTTTTTTATGCTATTCACATCTTTTGAGGTCTTGGTTAGTTTTAATAAAGATACATAAAGAAAATAGGAAAGAAGTACAGAAGTTGAAAAGTACTAAGGACCTTTTTTTTCTTTTGCTCTTCTAATTTTTAGGGGCCCCAAATTATTTTTTTGCTCCAGGTCCCCTGCTGCCCTAGCTACGACACTGTTTAACCACCTTTGTATTCGTAATCATATCCTTAGTTCTTAACAAACTCGAATTCAGATTGGATAATTTAAAACTGACAGCTTATAATAATTAGGCCACCGGTTCTAAAAATATTAAAAAAAAGTAAATTACGAAAAGCAAGTTGGATAAAACCCGGTCAAAGTTTAACAAATTTTCATTTGAAACCCAGTAACTTTAATAAGTTCCTTATTCATTGTCACCTTATAAAAATGGTCATAAAAACTAAAAGAAATATATAAAAAAGGTTTTAGTTTTTTGTCCTATAATTTTAATAGAACAACAAACAACAAACCCTAATTCTAATAAAAAAAATCACTGAATGGTAAAAAATATTTTTCCATTAAAACCATAATAGGCAGAAAAATATTATACACGGTGATTTATTTTTTATGCAATTTAATTAGGTAGTTTCATTTTTTTAAAGCAGGATTTTCGCTACTTTGAAGCACCCTGTGTAACTTTTTTCCGAAATATTAAAAATTAAAAAAAGTACAGTTATAGTTAAGTCCATCCGTGGACAGACTGTATAAAATAAAAATAATTAAATCCTAAAACATAATTATGGAAATAGCAGTTTGGCTAATTAAATAACCTTGGTGGAAAGTGCCTCTATTTATAACAGAGGCATTCATTCTCTTGAAAATTGAAATTCCCAGAATTTAGAGTTGTCTAATCAATAATAGGGAATGGTGGGGATAAAAAGATTTTTTTAAACAGGGTCGTTTTTGGGTGGTTTTTAGTATTAATTTGCTTAAACAAAATGAATGAGATATAAATAAGTTTAACTATTGCGTTTTCAATCAAGGAGTCAGGGTATTTAGGCCGCTGTATGTGTTTCTTTAAGCCCCGTCAATTTTCATTTAAACGGGTAAATTTAGTATTCTGTCATCAGGAAAAGGAAAAATAATAGTTTAATTAAAAAAAAATGTCTTTTTATTCTTAAGTGGGACCATCTTTCTCGGAATACTAGACAATGGGACCATGTTTTGGCGGCTTTATTTGTATTCTTTTTTATAGGTTAGGATTGTTAGGAAGGATTTAAATTTTACGGTAGTCTGTCAGACGACGCCGGACTACTGGCTTGACATTTTGACTTTTTCTTTCGATTCTTGTGATTTAGCTTGTGCCGATATCGCAAAATATGGCAGGACCATCAAAACGTGTGCGTTTAGATGACGGCATTTTCGGGGAAAGTCTGTGGGAAACCCTTAGTAAATGGTACAATGGAGAAATTGACAGTGGTAGCGATGGAGACGATGTACCAGAGGACTATTATATTGAATCAGAACATGATACAAATTCGGAATATTCCGAATCTGAGGACACTTATATAAGTGATAAAGTAGACCTAATAAGTAACACAAACAAAACTTGTTCTTACAAAAAAATGAGTACAAATGGTGCTTATTAGAAGGATCATCCTCTAGAACTGAACAACAAAATATAGTTATTAGAGTTCCTACTTTAAAAGCAAAAGCGAAATTGCTTGGCGAGTGTGCGGATCCAGTATCAATTTGGAACTTGCTTTTTAATAATGATATATTAGAACATATTAAGCAGTGTACAAACAGAAAGTTAAATGCAATGAGTAAAAATTATTCTTCCGTTTCAAAACACCACCTTAAAGACACGGATATAACAGAGCTAAAAGCCTTTCTGGGACTTTTACTTTATACAGCAATCTTGAATTCTAATCACGAAAATATAGACCTATTATTTGCAACTGATGGAACTGGAAGGGAGATATTTAGAGCAGTTTTGAGTAAACAAAGATTTGCTTATCTTTTAGCTGCGATACGCTTTGATTTTCCCGAAGACAGAAAGGAACACAAAAAGGATGACCCAGCAGCAGCAATATCATTTGTGTTTAATACATTCTTTGAAAATTGTCAAAGTGTTTATGAACTAGGTCAAGGTGTTACTGTGGATGAAATGTTAGTGAGTTTTCGAGGGAAATGTCGATTTAAGATGTACATGCCAAACAAGCAAGCAAAGTGTGGCATTAAAATTCAGTGCCTCACAGATGCACAAACCAGTTACCTTTATAATGCATATATCTACTGTGGAAAAGACTCTGATGGCTTTGGCCTTACTGATGAAGATAAGAAACGGTTAAATCCCACACAAGCAGTACTACGACTAGCAGCACCACTCTTTAATAGTAATCGGAACATAATTGCTGACAATTGGTATTCTTCTATAGAATTAGTGGAAGTTCTCTTAAAAAAAAATTAAGGTATGTTGGTGCATTAAAAAAGGCGGAAATACCAGCATCTTTTCTACCAGATAAAAAAGATCTGTGGGGTCAACCCTCTACGGATATAAGGAAGACTGTACTCTAATTTCATATGTTGGAAAAATTGGAAAAGCTACAGTGCTAATATCTTCTATACAAGATGTAAAATCCAAAGACCCAATATCTAATGAGCCGAAAATAGTTACCTATTATAATGAAAATAGAGGAGGAGTTGATGCTTTAGACAAGATGTGTACAAAAAATACGTCAAGTCGTCGTAGTCGACAATGGCCGTTAACAATTTTTTCCGTCTCTTAGATATTTCGGTTGTAAATTCTTACATTCTTTATCAATGTTACAAAAATAATCCCGTAATTAAAGACAAAAGAGACTTTGGAAAGCAGCTAGCTATGCAGTTGGTGCAAGATCAAATGAAAAGACGCGTGACCATGAAAAATATACCACGTGAAATCCGCACAACGATTGGGAGAATACTTGGACTTCCAGAAGAACAAGAAGCCATTTGCGGAGGCTCCCTTATACTAGAAAAACGGAAGACTTGTTATATATGCCCCAGGAAAAAACATAAAAGGACAAAATATCTATGTATTTCTTGCAAAAAACCTGTTTGTCTAGGGTGTACAGATCCAGTATGCAAAAATTGCACCTCAAATTACTAAACTTTGGCATTTGCCTTATTCAGATTTTACATTTAATCTTTGTGTTTATGTTTTTTGTTACTTTTGAGAGTTTTGAAAACCCTTTTCCAAAAATAATATGTTCAATATTTTTTAAGCTTCGTTAAGATCTAGTAAAACAATATGTTTTGACCATTTTTCATTCAGAATTTGTTTGTGTTTTACTTACAGTTTTTACAAATTTTGAATATATTTTTTTAAATTTAATTAACTTGTGTCTGATATTAATATTAAAAATAAATGTATGTTTATTTGCATTTCATTGTTTTAAAACATTTTGACTAAAGACTACTCTAGACCGATTATGTTTTGAGTCGACTATTTTACAACTCTAACTGCAAAATTATTTCTTAATAGTTGCTTGTACAGGGTGACGCCTTTTCGTTGACTTTGCATGGTATCCCGAAAACTAAAAGAGATAAAACAAATCTGGTTGGGCAATCTCGATTTCGATTTATAAAACAAATTTAGTGGTAAGAGTAAATCATGGCTAACTTAATTCCTTTTGAAGATACAGAGTGTTTTTAAAATTTTGTCAATTTGTCGAGGCACTTATAACTTGCTTGATGTTAGAGGTAAAAAAAATGTAAATAGAAATTTTTAGGGATTTTTACATAGAATTCAGTGGCGTACCTATATTTTTTCCATTGACTTTTTTAAAAGTTATAACACAAAGATGTTTTTTTCTAATGAAACGCCCTGTATATTTTATCATCAGTTAAAAGGTCTCCTTAAAATCTATAAGAAATACCACATTTAATGTGTATATTTTTTATTAGTTTCGGAAATATAGTCATCATCAGGATTTTTTTAACGAAATACCCTGTATATTATTATAACGTTGCAAAGATATTTCAAGGAGGTTTAAGAAAATACCATATTTGATATATTTATCCCCAATAGTTTTGGAAATAGGATCATATATATCTAAAAAATAGCATTAAGATTTTGAAGCTAATATTTCCGAAACTGTTAGAGGAAATCATTTTAAAATTTGGTAAATTCCTATAGGTCTTTAAAATGTCTTTTTAATAGTAATAAAATATACAGGGTGTTTTATTTTTAAAATGCCATTTTATTATTGCATTCCTGACAATGGCTATATTTCCGAAACACAGACGCTGGTGCGGGACTGTGTAGTTGCCCTGGAAGAGGTGGGTGCGTCCAACAAGCTAACCATTGCCTGGGTACCAAGACACGAAGGCAATGAGGAAGCTGATAAATCGGTAAAGGAGGGGGCTGGCAGGACGATGGTAGGTCCCGAGCCCTACTGCGGTGTTCCGTCATACCAAGTAAGGTCATCTATTAGACCATGGATTATGAGAGAATCCCAAGACTGGTGGAGAAGAACACCAGGACAGCGTCAAGCGGAAGTATTCATCAAGGCTTACTCGCCGGAATTTACGAAAGACCTGAATTACAACCGGAAGGCAATAAGAATAACAGTGGGTCAATTAACAGGTCATTGCAGACTGAATAAACACCTGGAAATCATACGCCTGGTAGAATGAAACCTATGCAGGTTCTGCCAGGAGGAAGAAACAGCAGAACATGTATGGTTCTTCTGTGAAGTCCTTTGTCGTCTGCGGTTTGCAAAACTGGGTGAAGAAACACCTAAAGCGGCAAGATTTACCAAGGAGCCGGTTTCAAGCTTGTGGAGTCTGATTAAAAAGACCGGCTTGGACAGCGTGCTCTAACCTATGGACAGAGGACACACAATAAACCTGAGCAGGTTGCAGTGATAGAGGATATACAATCCACCTCCTAATCTAATCTAATGTCAGATTAAATATATCAAATGTTGTATTTTTTTACGGCTTTTAAAGAGACTTTCAAATTGGTGATAAAATATACAGGGTGTTTCCAACTTTGTGGTATAACTTTAAAATAAAAGTCAATGGAAATAATATAGGTAAGCCACTAAATTTTGCGTGAAAATCCCTAAAACTTTTCTATTTATTTTTTTAATCTCTAATATTAAGTGAGTTACAAGTGCTTGGCCAAATCGACAAAATTTAGAAAACACTCTGTATCTCCATAACATATCAAGTTAGCCATGATATACTTTTACCATTGAATTTGTTTTAAAAATTGAACTCGAGAGTGCGCAATCAGATTCGTTCAATCTCTTTTAGTTTTCGCTATACCCTGCAAGGTCAACGAAAAGGCGCCACCCTGTACAAAATATTTTTTTTGTCCGCGTACAAGTTCAAATAACCTGTATCAGTTGACATGTATGGATATACATAGGGCAGTTAATAGTGTAGCAAAAACTGATTAATAATATTTGATTGATTCTATTCAAAACCAAAGAGTACTAGTTAGAAAATCTTAATCGCTTTCCTTAAAAATACACTGAACAATGTTGCAATCACTTTGCAACCATGCAACTAAAACCATTTTGCAACCACATTGCCATCGCGTTGTAAAAGAGCCTATATATACGAGAACGAGAAAGGCCTTACAGGATCAGTTAAGGGTTTAACATACATTGTAGGCCAAATTAAATTTGCATACTTTTTACCTACTAATAACTTTTTATTTGTTGCACCTATCTTTTTATTTTTTAGGGCTTATATATAGATGTGTTTCTCTAGGTTTGCCAATTTTGGTCAAACACATTTAAACAGGCCTGGACTTGCAGGACTTTTTACAAAATGCTGCATTTATCCTCGTTGCAAAATAAATTGGATTTATCTACAATAATTGAGCTAATATGTTTTTCTTGTAGACAAACTATGGGCAGTGGTTCAGTAAAAGCGACTCTGTCAACAGATAAAAAGTTATTATCAGTTAAAAGTGAGAGATTTTCTAGAAACCTGCGGTAACTCCAATTTTGACGAATTTTGATGTATGGGGGTTTTTGCGGCGCTTGGCGGAAAGGTTAGTCCTCGAGATATTCATCCTCAAAGTTGAAATTCGAACTAATCTTATTTCCACTATATTTATCCTGCTTTTTGAACACTGTTCTTGATTTAAAGCTTAAGTGGAATACAATATTTGATTTTCACATTTAAAAACTCCGTTTTTCTACGTATTTTACTTTCAATCGTTTTCAGTCGCAGCAAGCCAATACCAGTATGCATGGTTGCCGCATTGTAAAGTGAGCTTTGCTTTAAATCAAGAATTATGTGCAAAAAAGGAGGAATATAGTGAAAATAAGATTAGTATACATTTTAACTTTGATGATGGATATCTCGAGAATGAAGTTGCCGCAGGTTTCTAGAAAATTACCAAAAAGTGTGCAGTTTAATTTGGCCCACACTGTATAATAATACTAAAACAAAAAGTTTCACCAATATAATAAAAACATACAGGGTCTGCGATTTAAAATAAACTATGATATTTGGCGGCTAATTTGTTATCAACAGTTGAAAATATTTAATGAAGGTATTGAATTACCAACAAAGAAAGACATTTTTGTGTAATTTTTTTATTTAATAACAAAACATCAACAGAAGTCTTTTTAAGAAGTCGTACTATAAAGTTCTTTAACTACTATAGTTCATGGTTTTTATTTTTAATGAAAGGTGTTCATTCAAAAAGGGACACACATTTTATCTAAAATCAATTTATGTCAATTTTGAAATCTTCTTAATCATTTCTATCGATTTACTTTTTTAAGCTGTTTTAAAATGATTCAGAGAGTTGTGGAAAATCAATACGAAATATCGGTCAAAACAAGACATGTCTACATTGCATAAAAAACACTTTTGTATTATTTAAAATCAGACAACACCAATAGTAATTTTTACAATATACAGGGTTGTTTTTAAGTTGGTATTTTCCTATTACCACTGTATAAAATGCAAAAAAATTAAAAATTTAAATTATGCCTGACAATGCTTTCTTGGAGATACAGAGTGTTAAAATTTTAAGCAAAAAAACGCATTTTTTTATCATAACTTTCCCACCACTCCAGATATTTCCAGAAAATTTGGTACTCTTTTTTACCATTACGTAACATTTTTTGCTGTTAAAGTTTTAAGATAAATAATTACCAGAACCAGAACATTGTTTTTAAATGCTCATTTACTTTGGAGTTAATTTGGTCTCTTCACGTCCCTACGACGAAAGGTTTTCGTTTAAAACAATAAAAGCAATTTGATGCATGGCAAAATCGCTAAAATCTGATATGATGTTTTGTTTGGTTGTTGAAGGTTTTTCTTTTTGCAAAAACAACCAATGTCATTCTTTTTCATTATTCTAGCGCCATTTTTTGAGCTGTTCGCACCACCCTATGTAAAAATTTCGTTGTCATATCCTGACCCACTATTGTAGCGAGAACTGCCATAGTAAACCAAATAATGCGACTGGAATATCGCCAAGTTTCGCAAAAACAACCAATGTCAAGTCTTTTATTTCCAATTTACAACAAAACCAAAGTTTTTCAAAGCTTAAAGCTAAAACTGTAGTACAAAAATCCAATACCTGTAAACAGTATGAAAGTAAGCTCTGTCCATGAAAAATAGCTCTGTCAGCCTTCCCCAAAAAATCAAGTTTAGTAGTGTGGCATTTTATAAAAAATTCAAAGTTGCTGAACCTGACAATAACATCGACTTGGATGAGGATGATATTAGTGACGGGTGTAAATAATATAAAATGGGTTTTTTGATGAGTTTTTAACAGTATTTGTATATTTAATAGAATGTTAAATAAAATTGTAGTACATTTTATTTTGAAAAAGCGCCAGTAGTGTAAGTTAGGTTTTTGACTGTGTAATAGCTTCCTAAGAGCAACAACTTTTTAATGACATTAAAATTGTAGTAATGTAAATATTTAACCTTGCTTAATACAAATTGGTCAAAAACAAATATTACATACAAAACACCACATCAGATTTTGGCGAGTTTGCCATGCTTCAAAATGGCTTTTATTTTTTAAACGAAAACCGTTCGTCGTAGGGAGAAATATCAAGAGACCAAATTAATCCCAAAGTAAATGAGTATTTTAAAAATAATATTGATTCGAAGAAAAAGCAGTAGCGTACACTTTTTTCTTTATAAAAAATCAATACAAATCTTGTTAGAACGCACCTGGAATTTTTTTAACTTTTACAGCAAAAAAACGAAATGTAATGGTCAAAAAAGAATACCAAATTTTGTAAAAATATCTGGAGTGGTAGGTAGGGATGCCAGATGTCCGGTTTTCGACCGGACAGTCCGGTTTTTCTGATGTCTGTCCGTTTAGAAAAATCTTAGCCAACCGGACAACAGAATGTCCGATTTTTGTGTGGATAAAAAATGTCATAATTTAAGAAAAAATGTTATTTTGTTTATAGTGCAACATCACACGGACTATAATCAAAGTTTCCAAGTGTTAATAATCATCGCCAATTAAAGAAACGAACTTTTGTAAACATATAAAATAATTACATTATACTAATCAAGACTTTACAAAATAAGTTCAATATTAAATTAAAATTGGAAAATATTTGGACAGACAAGCGAAATCGTCTGTGTTTACATTATGTTATAGAATGTTGCTAGGAAAATTTAGAAACATATTCTGCATCAAAAAATATAAACATAAGTCCGGAATGCATTGTTTCCCAGATACAGGGTGCTAACCTTAAAACAAAATCGTTTTTTTGTTAATACCTTAAGTAACCCTAATCTGATTTGAATAAAATTTAGCACTTTTATTTGTAGATTTAAAAAGCTAATTTAGAATATTTAAATATTTAGGAGTTAATTAAAGTTGCCTATTTCAGTGTCTTGAGCGGTACCTTAACAAATATTTCTGACAAAAATTTAAATTCAGGATATTTTTTTAGTTTTAATATTTATGGTATATAATTTAGTTTTTGTGGTTAATTTTATAAGTATAATTATTATTTTCAGCATCCAGTCTAGGGGTATGCAGTTTTATTATTCTCAAAACTTATCAGGATAGAAAAAAGATAACGAAGTTTAACTAAACAACAAATTTGCTTAAGTCAGTGATGTACATTTTTTTTTAGAAATCTTTGTTTAGGTACCTCTGGAAACGCCACTCGGCTGAAGTCAACTTTTTTTACATAGAAATAGCTCTTTTACCGAATTTAAATACAAAAGTTTTTTATGTCCGGTTTTTTTCTGCAACACCCTGTATTTCGGAAAAAAGTATTGTCGGACATAATTTTATTTAATAAATATTTTATTTTCCTGCATTTTATACAGTGGTAAAAGGAAAGTACCAATTTAAAAATAACCCTGTATTAGTTTACGTTTAAAGTGGAGATGTCCACTTGCTATTTTTTCTCGTTTGTTTCGATTTTAATATCTAATAATTAATAACGGTCAAAGTTCAAAGAACATTGGACCTGTCCAAAATAATTTTTGATTTTATCATAAAAAATAAATATCTAACAATAAAGAGAAATTTCTACGAAATATCTTTCTATGCCCACAAAGCTTATAATTTAACACATTTAGAATTTTAGTTTTAAAAATTTTAACGTTAAACGTTTTTCTGAGTTTTTGTAACCGGACGTCTCCCTTCTTGAATTAACACTTCTTAAATATACATTTAATTTCATCATTTGAATAATATCTAGGGCATGACTTAAGTCAAGTGAGCTATATCGCATCATTTAGACAGACTGTAAAAATATTTGTTAAATATATACATTTTTTTTTTATTTACAAAATATCGAAAAAATACTGTTTACACAAAATGGAAATATTTTCCTAGACAGCTGCTTGTGAAATAATCGCCTTCTGAAAATAAGAAAAAATATAGGTAATATAGTTTGATTAATTTTAATTAATTTAAATTATTTATATTAATTTTACAAACATGTTTTATTTTCACTAAAGCAGTAAATAAAAGAATTCTTTTATAAGAAAATAAAAACATGATTTAGATTAATTTTGATTCTTGGTAAGATAAGATTTTGTTATAAATAAACACAAGTACAAACAAATCCTCTATATATTTAAAATATGAGAACAAAATCGACTATTTATTTTGTTTATAATAAGTTAATGGGTATAATTATAGAAAGGTTAAAGGTTTGGCAAAATATAAAGAAATTCTCTATAACCAAAAGTTTTTAATAATATAAAATTAAGCCAGGGAACAATCAATAAAAAATGTAATTAGTTCATGTTTTTGACAAATTTTAATGATATGAGATGAGATTATTATATTTTTTTCACCCTATATTCATTTTAAATATAAAAGGCATATTTTTTCAATAAATATTATAAACAACATTAAAATAGGTATTTAAGTTTCTCTTTTAATTAAAGTCCGACCCAAACTGGTTTTTAGCTAAAATCGAAACTCACGTAGTCAAGTATAAGAGACCTTAAAATACTGAAATTTAGGGCGTATATATACTTCTTTTGATGAAAGGGGTTCCAAAAAATTTTGAAAAGAAAAAAAAGGTCCTTGCTTTTGAAAACCATTCCATCAAATTTATTTTCATATTTTTTTATATTAAGATGGCGTTACCGCGAGAAACAAAGTTAGGCGAACGCACAACAACTTCCAAAATCGGTTCCGGCCAAAATTTTCCGAAACCGAAACTGCCGCCGAAACTTGATTTTTTGGCCAAAACCGAAATTTCGGTCGGACACTACTTTTGATGAATATTTAATTGTTATGATGTAACAAATAATAAGTTATAGGGTCTAGTCAAAATAAAAATAGGCTTTCTAAAAGAAACATTACTCAATACCGTCATGTCAAATAACAAAATCTGGTAAAATTAGTTTGTTGTTAAAACATTAGGTCACTGAGAAATAATATTTAAATACCTATTTTATGTCAATATACTTCATTGTACACTTTGAAACTAGACCTCTCATTAATGTACTATTTATTTTGTTAATAATTAGTTAATATGTATCATTTACTAAGGTTAAGTTAAAGGACTAGGCAAAAATAGACAGAAGCTTTCAAAAACTATTTTTTAAGTATTATAAAACAACATCTTGGGAAAAAGAAATAAAAGGTGAGTTAAAATTGCATCTGTGTAAAAACATTAACTCATGAGAAAAAATATCTAATCATCAATTTTCTCATAAGACCCTTTTGAACCGATTAAATTTCAGTGTCATTATAATAACGGTCAAAACTAGGTAGTTTACCTTAAGGGGTTCCATAGCATGGGTCGCTTGTAAACCCAAACTTCTCAAGAGAACAATAGGGGTGAAATCCGTGTTGTAAAGCCTGTGCAATCCCTCGACGGCCAACATTGTTGGCACGTTGTGTTTTTGTCGTTCTGACTCATATCCTTTCAGGTAGTTTAGGTCATCTGCAATTAAGAGAGAAATGGTTTGTAAGAATTCTTGTAACTATATAAATGTAAATGTACCTGCTTTAGGTTACCTTAATCACAGAAATGTGTTTACAAATTAAGTTATCTAGTCCATTAAAGACTATTTAATGCATTATTACTAATATTATATAGATATAATTTAATTATTTTCAAATAATAGAATACATTTCGTAGACATGCCGATTTTAGATAAATAGACGTTCGTATGGGCGCCAATGTATCAAAAATTATTTTTATGGATTTTTTTTTGCAGAATCATCTTTACAATAAAATGCTGATTAGTATGATCCTACGATGCCAGTTCGAATTTTGTCCGGTTTTATTTAAGTGCAATTGTTTTAACAATTAAGATTATTTTTTGCATCAACTAAAATTTTATTTAATTTTTTGACTAATTTTCCACCGAAAACGACTCTTTACATTTTTTCGACAAATTAATATTTATCAAGTTATATTCTTTAAAACATTTGAAAATCTGCAATTAGGCCCAACTTTACCATTTAAATAATGTATAAAAAAATTGGAAAAGTTTTACATGTTGTATTTTTATAGAATCCTCAAACTTTTTGCAACAATTGTAGAGTAAGCGATTTGACAATTTTAAATTCCTAGATATTGTTTTTGATTTTTCTAACAAACTGTATTTTCTTGTTTTTAATCCCCAAAAATCTTTGCATTTTCTCTTTATGGTATGGTATAAACAGCACCCAGATTGGCCTGGTGTATTCCAAGGATACCACGATATATACCCTAGGCGCGACACCTTTAAAAAATTCTGATCAAAATTCGAGTTGACATCATGGATCGTCGTAAATCAGCAATCTGAACATGATTCTGCAAAAAAATCCATGAGAATAATTTTTTATACATTGGCGCCCATACGACCTTGTCTAAAATATATTGTCAAATTCTAGACTTTTTGAAAAACTTGCAGTTAAATATTTATTTGATAAGATTTTTTGGGCAACAGCATTTGTTGAATGGTCCTGTATTTGATGCTTTTAGGTTATAGTGTATTCCAGTTAAAATAAGCCAGTCTGTATAATACCGGTATTTTAACACTTATAAAATAATCCTAAAACAAGTCAATTTTAATATTTAGTGGAACACATTTTTGTGTCAACCACACAAGTCAAGTGATACTTATCTTAAAGGAGTTTTTAATTCTCTCTTTAAAAGTTTCTAGTTTTTCGAATCTGTTCAGTAATTTACGAGAAAGTACCTGTTGTCCCTATCCGGTGGCCCAGGCCCCCTACAATATGTCTGCCCCCCTTGGCATGTGAAATTCTTAAATTTACACTGACAGTCCTGAGTCCATAAAACAAAAACAAAATCAATTTTCTTCAAAAAGTTTACTACCTCTATTGATCTTTTTAACATGACTGTGCTCTTAAGCACATTAAAATTGATTTTGTGTTTGTTTTATGGACTAAAGGATCATTTTTTGGTTGGTTGGTGTTTGTAAGCATGCCTGTAGTAGTTCACTTGTTGGCTTAAGTGATGAAAGTACCTTTTTTTGGTTATCACATTTTTTCGATCCCCCTTGGCCACCCCAAAGTCAAACAGCCTGGCATCGACATTGTTATAAGTAGAGAAGAGCATTTATGCAAGTTGCATATTTTGCGTATTTTATGGAAAAAATTCTGTTTTTGCATGTTTTTCAAAAAGCTAACAATAAATGCATATTTTACAAAAAAATATCTCTTGGGCAAGATGAGCATACTACCTAATGTTCCACTTCCCCCTTAACCAATAATAAGATGGGGAACCTGGTTGGAAGCAGAACTTTTTTATTGCAAACATTTTAGTAACATAAAGCAGTTATTTACTGAATTGTCTGATGAAAATTGTCAAGCATTTCTTAATGCGAAACATTTGATGGAAAATAAATTACTGCCTCAACAATTAGCATTTATTTAGAGCAATAATTAAACTAGTGTTTAAGATGCTATTTCAAAGTTAAAATCAAATAGGTTGTCCTTAGTAGAATCTTTAAATTTAATCAATCTATTGCAAACATCTGTCAATAGTGTTAGTGGTACTTTTGAGAGAGAAAAATAAGAGAAATACGTAAAAGTGTATTATAGAAAAATAAAGGATATTTCTTTTTATTATAATGTGGCTAAAATTATCTCTGGTGACTTTGTAGAAAATGTTATTGTAGATACAAATTCACTAGGTAGTTTAAAAAAATATGCCCCAATCAGGTCTGTTATTGTAGAACAAAGCTTTTCTATTTACAAATATATGTCCTACCTCGCTTAAGACACCCACGGTACGTTAGTATTTAGGCTGTTAGCCTTTGTGGATTGTCCAAAGAAAAAATGTACTTATACCGAAGGCATAAGTATATAGTGGAAAATGTTGCGAAGCATTATATTGTTTATTGTTTTTTAAATAATAATAATTAATAATAATTATATTTGGTTTAATCTTTCTATTAAAACCATTTTGTTATTATACTGTTGATTTTTTTTGTAATATATTACTACTTCTAATACATTTTGATTACTTACTTGTTTTATTTTAGCACAAAAAACTTGCAGTTAAATATTTATTTGATAAGATTTTTTGGGCAACAGCATTTGTTGAATGGTCCTGTATTTGATGCTTTTAGGTTATAGTGTATTCCAGTTAAAATAAGCCAGTCTGTATAATACCGGTATTTTAACACTTATAAAATAATCCTAAAACAAGTCAATTTTAATATTTAGTGGAACACATTTTTGTGTCAACCACACAAGTCAAGTGATACTTATCTTAAAGGAGTTTTTAATTCTCTCTTTAAAAGTTTCTAGTTTTTCGAATCTGTTCAGTAATTTACGAGAAAGTACCTGTTGTCCCTATCCGGTGGCCCAGGCCCCCTACAATATGTCTGCCCCCCTTGGCATGTGAAATTCTTAAATTTACACTGACAGTCCTGAGTCCATAAAACAAAAACAAAATCAATTTTCTTCAAAAAGTTTACTACCTCTATTGATCTTTTTTAACATGACTGTGCTCTTAAGCACATTAAAATTGATTTTGTGTTTGTTTTATGGACTAAAGGATCATTTTTTGGTTGGTTGGTGTTTGTAAGCATGCCTGTAGTAGTTCACTTGTTGGCTTAAGTGATGAAAGTACCTTTTTTTGGTTATCACATTTTTTCGATCCCCCTTGGCCACCCCAAAGTCAAACAGCCTGGCATCGACATTGTTATAAGTAGAGAAGAGCATTTATGCAAGTTGCATATTTTGCGTATTTTATGGAAAAAATTCTGTTTTTGCATGTTTTTCAAAAAGCTAACAATAAATGCATATTTTACAAAAAAATATCTCTTGGGCAAGATGAGCATACTACCTAATGTTCCACTTCCCCTTAACCAATAATGAGATGGGGAACCTGGTTGGAAGCAGAACTTTTTATTGCAAACATTTTAGTAACATAAAGCAGTTATTTACTGAATTGTCTGATGAAAATTGTCAAGCATTTCTTAATGCGAAACATTTGATGGAAAATAAATTACTGCCTCAACAATTAGCATTTATTTAGAGCAATAATTAAACTAGTGTTTAAGATGCTATTTCAAAGTTAAAATCAAATAGGTTGTCCTTAGTAGAATCTTTAAATTTAATCAATCTATTGCAAACATCTGTCAATAGTGTTAGTGGTACTTTTGAGAGAGAAAAATAAGAGAAATACGTAAAAGTGTATTATAGAAAAATAAAGGATATTTCTTTTTATTATAATGTGGCTAAAATTATCTCTGGTGACTTTGTAGAAAATGTTATTGTAGATACAAATTCACTAGGTAGTTTAAAAAAATATGCCCCAATCAGGTCTGTTATTGTAGAACAAAGCTTTTCTATTTACAAATATATGTCCTACCTCGCTTAAGACACCCACGGTACGTTAGTATTTAGGCTGTTAGCCTTTGTGGATTGTCCAAAGAAAAAATGTACTTATACCGAAGGCATAAGTATATAGTGGAAAATGTTGCGAAGCATTATATTGTTTATTGTTTTTTTAAATAATAATAATTAATAATAATTATATTTGGTTTAATCTTTCTATTAAAACCATTTTGTTATTATACTGTTGATTTTTTTGTAATATATTACTACTTCTAATACATTTTGATTACTTACTTGTTTTATTTTAGCACAAAAATATTTGCATTTAATAATTATATATTTTATGCATATCTTGGTAAAAATGTTTGCATATATATGCGCATATTTACTTCCTTTTTTGTGCATATTTGCTCATCTCTAGTTATAAGTTATAAAGGGCAATGGTTTATTTCTTTTACAGGTTATCATAATATACATGAAGTATTCAACTAAAATTGTTATCGGTTTTAAATAATGCGTTATCACGTGTTATAAACATTTTGTTAATAATTTTCTTTATGACAAACAAAAACATCGGGATAGATATTTGGCTAAAAATCTTGAACTATAAAAGTGGACAAAGGTAGCTGTACTCAAGAGAAGAAATATGTTTTGCAGGAGGTGATTTTTTTCACTATGCCCAATAAATCACAACCTGTGATTAATTCACTTTTATAAGCTTTGTGTAATTTTTTTACATTTCGTCGCCACTATAGCTATACAATAAAAAGTGTAATTTTATATAATAATAAAATATTAAGTTTTATCACATGTAATAATCGATTTCTGAGAGATTTTGTAACCCCACATTAAATGGATGTAGAAATCTATACATATAACAGATGTATTATAGACACTCATCCATGTCTGCAATGGTCCGCAAAAATAAATAAGGGCTTATTAAGGTGAAAAAGCTCGTAAACTTGATTTGTTATGGGAATAAGTAAAGATAAAAAAGATTTACAGATGTTTCTTACTGGCAAGAGCAGATTTCGCCACAAATGCAACCCTAGGTTAATTGAACATGTGGAAGTTCAAAATGGCATTAAAATATTAAGACTACGTTTTAGACGTCTTGAATTATGTAAAAGTATAAGTAAATAATAAAAACACAGAAATAGATTAAAAAAATAAATTCTTGCAAAATATTTAAGATTTTAACTTAAATATGTCGACTGTTTTTATGTATAGTTTTAAGTAAAATAAGAGAAATAAACGAAAAAATTTGTTTTGTGGTGACATTTTTATTTCACCAAAATTAGCGTTTTATTGTTTTTAATATTTGTTTTATATGCTAATTTTAAAACTTAAATGTTTTTATACGTTAGATACTAAAAGATGGTCCTTAAAAACTACAAAATAATGAAAGCTTTAATAAAAATATGCAAAAAAACCACATAGTTACTTTGTTCAAAAACAAAAGAAATAATTAACCTATTAACTGTAATAACTTGCTGAGCACGTGGTTACATTCAAATTTTCAAAATTACTGATATAAAATTATCATTAGGTATTAAAAAAGTAAACAACTATATTTTTATGCGTAGTTTTTACATTTTGAGTATACTGTATCTAATTATCAGTAAAAATACACATACTAATAAATAAATAAGTACTCAAAACTAAAACGTAAAAATAACATTTTTTATTTTATGAACCAAATACCCACATAAGATTATGTAAATTAACTTACATTAATAACATCAAATATATTGCTACAGCATTTTTAAAAAAAATACATTAATATTTATACAGGGTGTAATTTAATTGATGGCTAAAAATAAAGAGTATGATTCCTTAGCTTATTTTAGAAAAAAAAGTTTATATCAGCATATGTCCTAAACCTCTTAACTTTTAAACTACAGGGTGTTAAAGTTTTAAGGCAAAAAATTGTTTTCCTATCATAGCTTTAAAACTGTTTAGATATTTTCATAAAACTCAAGACGTACCTACTAATCACCAATAGACATTATTTGATGTAATAGATTTTTAATTACTTCTACCAGTGGCGTCCGAACGAGATGTATACTGGGGATTTAAAAAAAAAATGTGGTACGCCACTGCTTTTTCAAAAAGTAAAAATACTTTTAAAATTCCCATTTATTTTGGAATCAATTTGTTTGTTGTTTAGTTTTCTTTGTTTGATGCACCGTTTTAGCGTGAAAAATAAAAACCGTTTTAATGTATTTTTGGTATAGCAAAATTATTTTAAACTATACAAGATGTCCAAGAATATGTGGGTAATCTCTCGGATTCATATAGAACACGTGAAAATAATGTGACAAGTTCCTATAGTTTTTTTTTATTGGTGCTTAGTAGGTGCGTGCCAAATTTTATGAGAATATCTCGAACAGTTTTAAAGTTATAATATGAAAGCGATTTTTTCTTAAAAACTTTAACAGCCTGTAGCTCAAAAGTTAACAGGTTTAGGACATATTCTTATATGAACTATTTTTTATAAAACAGGCTTGGAAATCATTTCCTGTACTTTTAGCCATCAATTAAATTACACCCTGTATAACAATTTGCTAAAACATTTTGATATTGATTTTTCACCTTTAGTATTTTGGTTACTTTTTATAAGGCTATAATTTAAAGGTTTATAAACGTTTTTATATGGTTCATTCTCACCTTGAAAATACAGTGACTTCAGGCTATAGTAGATCTGAAATAACAAATTTTATGCAGGTATCACGGAAATATTGTGGCCAGGTTTTTTAAAATATCCTACTGCAGATACTAGATTATATATTCATCTTTAAGTTATTATAGGCTTTAGTGAAAACTGTTAAACAAAATTTAACGATAAAATGAAATTATTTTGCACATTTCCTTAAACATTTTTTTTGTCTAAATATAAAATGCCTACTTACTTATTGTACTACCCGAATAAATTGCATTGCCGAGTACTTTGTTCAAACAGGCCACATCTCCGAATCCTAAATTTACTCCTTGTCCTGCTAGTGGATGAACTCTGTGTGCAGCATCCCTTTAAAGTCATAGTTATAAAATATTTATTTAAAAATAATAAACGCATTGGTAACCTTATTTTTAGTATATTCCCCCTTCTGTTTGCACACAATTCCTAATTTTTTACTAAATTGCCAAACAATATTTTTTTACTACCTTTTTAAATCCTTTTTTAAATAATTTGCAAAGCTAGATATGTTTTTTTTGCAATATAATGAAAAAAACAAATACGAAAATTTAAACTGTTTTTAAAATACTATCTGCTGATATAGTATTAAAACCAGGAACTGTGTGCAAAAAAGAGGTAATAGTGATAACGATATTAGTTTAAGGATGGATCTCAATAACGACACGTTTCTAACTAAAAATTCTTTCAGATTTGTGATCACTATCTTAAAAAAACTTATGTTACCAAAATAAGTTTCTTTCTGCAATATGGGAGATAATAGGCATGATATATGATGATAACATTCAAAAATGACTGTTCTATTGTCTTTATTATAGGTGGGTTTGGGATACTCTCTCTTTTCCTCTATAAGTACCTAAGTAAACTCTAAGCGTTCAAGTATTGTATTTGGAGTGAAAATAGTAACCCGACAAGCGTTCGGCTTTCTAATAAGGAGTGAAAAGAGCTCACTCCAAAAGCTTTGTATCGTCGCCAAGAGTGAATGGTGCTGGCATGCGCAGTAAATCAGTTTTTTTATATTAAAGTTAGGTAATTATTTATTTTTTGTTTGACGCACTAATTTAACAAACCGAGTTTTATGTACAATATTTTTTAATTATTGTTAAATGGAAAATTACAATGGAAGTAATTACATACACCGTAAACTCTAGAGACAGGTAATAAATATGACTCCTACTCTACTCCAACTCTGTCGACAATTCCGAACCCAGCTTATATTCAAAAAGATTAATGGATTTTAAAAAATATTTTTATTTTAACAATGTAATAAAAATTAATATTTATTTTTTATCAAAATAAATTTATAAAATAAAAACACGCCATTAAGGTATGGTTTCGCAGACGCGTCTGGCCGTCGCGACCAGCGACTGCATCTGGCTGTGAACGTCTGCTTAAATATAAAGACCGTGTTTGTGGTTTGGTTACTTTGGTTGACGCGTTTCAGCAGCGGAAGCTTGCGACCGAGACGTTGCATCTGCGACTCGACTGCTCTGGGTACCAGTACAGACGCGTGGCTCTGCAATTCTTTGTTTTTTAAATGGTGAAATTTGGTGAAAATTTTTCATCAGTGGCGGAAATTTTACTGCTATTGATCCAGGCTTTGTAAAGTTGTCTTAAATAAATGTCAAAACAAAATGAAATTGGCCTAGATTTAAGCAAAAAAATCTCTATTTATATTCCTTATTTTTAAATGATTAATCAGCGTTTCACTCCTGTCCACAAAAAAATTATATAGTAAAAGCTCCTCATCCTCTTCTTCCTCTTGCAACAAAATTATTTTAATCAAGCTATATAACTTTTTACTTTTAATATTTATTAATAAACAGGGCGTTACAAAATGTTATTAAGAAAATTTAAGGGCAGATTCTACTATTGAAAATATTTAAAAAAATCATATAAACATGGGTTCGCAAATGCCTCGTTTTTAAGACACAGGGTGGTAAACTTGTAAAAAAATGCTTTTTTACCCTTAATATCCTTTACTAATTTTGTTTTAATTTGATATTGTTATTTATGGCATAAAGGTAGTGATTTATTACTTACCTAATTATATTTAGTAAGTCCAGTAGCGCCTAAAGAATATTTCTGTTAACTGGTACGCCATTATGGACTGTATAAAAATTTTGTGCTTTCTGTAGATTAAGCAAATAAAAATTCAGCTTTTATTTTTTTTTTTTCGTATCTTGTTAGGTTTGAGAGAAAAAAAATAAAATCCACTTAATTGCATATTTTTAGACCATAAGAAGCATTGCGAAAACGTTTTCTTCTAAAAATTAGTTTTTACAATTTTTAAAAGCAATTATGTAAAAACAAAATTTCTTTTAAAATAAGTGTTTTGAAAATTTTTCAGTTTTTGAAAACTTTAACATCCTGTATCCTGAAAACAAAATATTTTCTGATGTACAATTTGCCCTTAAATTTGCTCAAACGAGATGCGAAATGCTCTAACCAAACCACCTCACGCCTATCGCGATTAACGATGGAAAACGAGAAAGTTGAGGCCTCAACAAGTTCCACGCTTTTTTTTGGACCTCGCCATTGCTGTTAAAGGTAAGGCAATCATGTATGGTTATCTTTAAAAAAAAATCCGTGAAGCATACATCTGGGTGAGTTTATACATATTCTAATTCTTAAAAGCTTTGTTTATGCTTGATTTTGCTACACAAGAAACTTTGGTAAAAGTTCGATATAGCGGTTTTCGCTATTTTTTTGTATAAGGGCTCTACGTACCTTAAAAGTAAAACTTATTACTTTACAGAAAAGTAGAAATACCAGCTTGTTGATATTTTTTTATTTTTTTAGATTTATAAATAAATAATTTTGAAAACTTCAAATTAGGTTTTAAAAAAATTATAAAAATATTGAACAAGTTAACCAAAGAGATTATACTATTTCTTAAGTCGAGTATTAAGTATCTACACCGGAGAAAATTATTTCTTGAATTAATCTTAATTTTTATCAAAAACTATGGGAAGTTAGACCAATAGAATTCACAGAGAT
>JACEGR010007071.1:0-53465 GCA_014170235.1 Listronotus bonariensis
CAAGAATATTTAATATAAGTAAAAAGTATGAGACAAACTCGAAGTCTGGGTCTCAGTCAAATAACATATATTTAAACGTTACACGTGTTTCGCCCTCTCGAGCATCATCAGACCTACAATAAATAGGAAAAAACCTAATATATGTCAATAAAACAAATAAACTTAAATTACCTTTGAAACAATAAGACATTATTTAAACATAATAAAACTTAAAACACAGCACAACTACATATTAAAATGACAACAATGAATTAGATCTACGGGCAAAAAATTATAAAATAAAACAAAAATTAAAATTAAAAAATTTTAAGTCAACCGGGTTCGAACCCACAACCTCAAGATTTCAAGTCCGAACCTCTACCATTAAACCATCAAAGCTTACGAATTACCAGTCTTGTAAGTTATTGAAGACTAGATTTGGTTCGAAATTGAAAACATCATTGACGCACTCTAAGACTGGGCTTTTCTTAGCTCTGGTTATTTCCATCTTCTCAATTTCTTGCTTTTCTGACACTCGTGCAAAATCTTTACATCTCCTATGGCTGAAAATGTGTGCCCTGATTCTAGTAAATGGTTGGCAAAGGCTGATTTTGTGTTCGAGATGTCAGAGTCTTTGTACTTTTTGTAAAGGCTAAGGTGTTCATGTACCCTAGTAGATATTCTTCTACCAGACTGCCCTACGTAAATAGCAGAGCAGTCTCCACAGTTTAGCGAATAAACGCCTGATTTGGATAGCCGATCTGTCCTGTCAGTTAATTTAACTAGATGTTTTTGAGAAAATTGATTGTTTTAAAGGCAATGGAGATGTGTAACTGTTTAAAGAACTTGGCAAACTGCAAAGATATATTCCCGAAGAATGTCAAAACTTTAAATTTATTTACATTGGACCCCCTGGGTAGATTCTAGGAAAGGAGAGTCTGAACTTATTTACAAATCTATAATAAATTTTATTGATTAAATGCTTGGGAAATCCATTATTAAAAGCAATTTGTCTTATAATGTTTAATTCTTTATTAAAAGCATCTTTAGCAAGTGGAAGTTTGAACAGGCGATAAAACATAGAATTGAATGCTGCAAATTTGTGTTGATAAGGAGAATTAGAAGAAAATTGAATTATATTATCGGTGGAGGAAGATGTTCTGTAGACCTCAAAACGAATTCTTTTATTATTACGTATTAATAAAAGGTCTAAAAAGGGTAGCGTATTATTAACTTCTTTCTCCAACGTAAATTGTATATTTTTGGATGCAATGAATTAACAAAATTTAAAAACTGGGACAATTCCTGATCATTGCCATTCCACACGATGCAAATATCGTCTACGTATTTTTATATGCTAATACTAGAATCAGGGCACTCATTTTCAGCCATAGAAAATGTAAAGATTTTGCACGAGTGTCATAAAAGCAAGAAATTGAATCTTCTTGAGAAGATGGAAATAACCAGAGCTAAGAAAAGCCCAGTCTTAGAGTGCGTCAATGACGTTTTCAATTTCGATCCAAATTTAGTCTTCAATAGCTTACAAGACTGGTAATTCGTAAGCTTTGATGGTTTAATGGTAGAGGTTCGGACTTGAAATCTTGAGGTTGTGGGTTCGAACCCGGTTGACGTAAAACTTTTTTAATTTTAATTTTTGTTTTATTTTATAATTTTTTACCCGTAGATCTAACCTCATTCATTGTTGTCATTTTAATATGTAGTGTGCTGTGTTTTAAATTTTATTATGTTTAAATAATGTCTTATTGTTTCAAAGGTAATTTAAGTTTATTTGTTTTATTGACATATATTAGGTTTTTTCCTATTTATTGTAGGTCTGATGATGCTCGAGAGGGCGAAACACGTGTAACGTTTAAATATATGTTATTTGACTGAGACCCAGACTTCGAGTTTGTCTTATACTTTTTTTATAATATTAAGAGGTCTCTTTGAGATAAATGGACGACTTTTTCCAATAAGAATATTTAAGTTTGTTCATTATACATTCTTCTTTTTTACCAACAATAAATTTAAAAACTTTATATAAAACTCTCCAATGACATTTATAATCATAAAATGTAGTGCACTAATGTACAAACATTATTTCAGCATTATCGCAAAAAAAAAATCATTTTTTTTATAAACAAAATTGCATATTTCGAGGTAATTTTTAATTTTAAACATCTTACGTCGACACACTGTATGTACCTAAAATTAAAAGTAAAAAATAAAGTCACCTTTTTGTATAATATGTTAATAAAAAGCAGAGTGCTTTTGGTCGTTTGGATTTGTACATTATTATTAAATATTGTATTGTATACCATAAACTTTATTTGCAAGCAAATATAATAACTATTTTCGTGTTAACCGCATTATCTTATCACTACTCGTAAAATACTTGCGAGGTAAAAGTTAGGTATTTAATAATCGTTTAGTGTTTTTGCAAATGTAGCCGTTTAACAAAAATGGAGACATTTTTATTTTTGCCGGGAGTTATAGTAGCGATTTTTCTTCTTGGTGTTATTATTAAAGCTTTGCTTACCAATAATAATTCAATAAAACACAGTCCAATGACCATTAATGGTTGTATAAGCAGAACGCAATACTCTTCTTCAAGTAAGTTAGTTTATTACTTTTTGGTTTTAGTTACCAATTTTTTGGTATTAGATGGGGAACAAATGATACACATTTTATTAGTATTCTGTCGGAAATGTAATTAAGTAAAACAAAAATTGACAGAATTAAACCGCCAAGAATTAAAAATATAACGAAACGGTGAACATAAAAGTAGTCAGTTTGACTTGTTAAAAAATAAAATAATTCTGAAGCCCTAATAAATATCGTCTACGCAAACCTAAAGTTTTTAAAAGTAATGTATCATATAGGAAAATACGAAAATCTTTCAAAGAAAATAACCCTTAAATAAAAAGTCATGACTGAGCATTTGGGCATAAACGGTATTTCTAATTAGGTATTTCGTTTTATACACACAGTTTGTGAGTAGGTCAAAAAACTGAAAACTGGTTAGAATTAAAGTATACCTTTATTTCTAAAACTTCAACAAAATGTAAAAAAAAATTCTGCTTTCAAATTTTGATTAAGAAAAAATGGTCCAATAAAATGTTGTCCGAAAATTCCCGCCCAAACATTTACTTTCTGTGGATATTGCGTCCTCGTTTCGACACATCTGTGCTGGTTTTCTTTGCTCCAGTATCGGTAATTTTGATGATTGGGTTTATTGTTTAACGTAAATGTGCACTCATCAGTAAAACAAATATTTCTTAAAAATTCCCTGTCCATCTTTGCCCTTTCCATCATGTCAAAACAAAATTCCTGCCGTCGTATTTCATCCCCATCCCTTAGCTCTTGATGTCTTCCATATTTGTATGAAATGTATTTACGCCTTTTCAAAATCCGGAGCACTGTTGATTGATCTTTTCCTATGATATCCTGAAGTTTCCTTGTACTCACGTTCCCTGCATTTTGTTCCACGTGCAATAAAATTTCCAAGTCTCTATCATCTCTTACATTTTCTTCTCTTTGATACTCTCTAGCTTCACATATGCAGTTATTAATTATTGTGCCTTTGGTCTCAAATTTTTTGATAGTCCTATCGACTGATTTTCTGGGTATTGGTCTATTCGGATACTGAGCAGCTAACATGTCTGACACCTTTTGGTAACTATTTCCTTGATAGTACCATTTAATCATCAATACTTTTTCTTCAGTAGTATAACTCATGGTTAATCTTTTTGCTCTACGATTTTTTGATAATAATAAAGCACTAAATTTTCAGAATGACAACGTTATGTCACGCTAACTGGCATTTTTATTGTTGTTTTTTTTAATTTCTTTCTTCTTTTAATTAATTTTTCTTCTTACCATTCCGTTATATATATTTGTTTTTTGGGGTTACTTTACTTCCAAGCAAGTTTAAATCTTTATGGCCTACCTTGTAGACCTTTGAACTTTTAATAAATCTTACTACCGCAATTATCCAATTATCGTTTAAATCCATGCACCAGCTTTTTATAATATATATATATATATATATATATATATATATATATATATATATATATATATATATATATTTATTTATATATATATATATATATATATATATATATACCCTCTATCAATCCGACGACCGTACATTTTCATTTTACCATCATTGTGACGGCCGAGTACATCGGACGGCCATATATGGCAACGTCAAATAGTTTTCAGTGCTATTTGAAAGATCTTTATCATAGAAACTCGCAGCAAAAAATTGTTGGCCGTCAAAAGATAGCTGGATGAAAGTTATGTATATTTGGTGTATATTTTTAGTTGAATAAAACCGAGCCAGTATAGATGGCGCGTTCCAAGCGTATATAAGATTTTGTATACATCTTTCACTTCATCGCTTACTTGACGGCCGACTAATCGGCAACACTGTTAGTTGATTTGTAAATAATATTTTAAAATTAAAATAGCAAATAGACTTATTTATTTGATGCCTTTAATCCGGAAACCGATATAAGTTCGTGACTCAGCAGCTAAATGAGATTAGAGGAATATTAAATGGACATTTTTTGTTTGGTTACCTGTTTAATAATATTAATTTATTTACCCAGAACATAAAGTAACTTTACAATTCGTTAAAAAATATGCTTCATGCGTTTCATATTTTGTTTTTTTTTTTCTATACAGGGTGTTTTCTAACTACAGTACGAAACTTAAGGTGATTACTTATGTTTTTTAAATAAAAAAGTACCTACAAACATATGTCCGGACCTGTCATTTGGGGTCGTCCATTAATCAAGTGAGGCTTGAACAGGGAGGGAGAGCGGAAGTGCCACTTTTCCTCACTAGTGCGGAAAAGTACTTTTCGGCACTCCTTTTCCGCACTGAGTGCGGAAAAGTATTTTCCTACTCGCGTGCGAGAATGTTCACTTTTCCGCACGCATTTGATTTTTGAAAGTGCCATATTTCCGCACTAGTGCGGAAAAGTACTTTTCGGCACTACTTTTCTGCACTAGTGCGGGTGAAAATTTTGCTGTGGTATGCTAGGGTATTAGGTAGCATTGTATTAAAATAAAAAAAAATAAATAAAATTTTGGTTTTTATGTTTTCCTTACGCTCGTAGAAAAAATAGCGTTCCTAACACGTGATGAAAGTGCCTTTTCCGCACTTTACTGCTTGACCGAACTCTGCTACGCGTCGTTTGGTCAACTACAGTCGCGTGCGGAAAAGTGGCACTTTCAGCACTAGTTAGGAAATATACTATTTCCGCACTAGTGAGGAAAAGTACAAAAATTTAAAACCAACTATTACTGAGTCACAATGAAGGATTTTTATGCATTTCATATTTAAAAGAAAATTTTGCTTTGGTATGGTAGGATATTAGATAACATTATAATGAAATATCAAAAAATAAATAAAATTTTAGTTTTTACGCTCGAAGAAAAAATAGCGTTCTAACACGTGCCGAAAGTGCCTTTTCCGCACGCGACTGCAGTTGACCGAACGACACGTAGCGCTGGGAATTTCAGCACTAGTTAGGAAATATACTAAAACATCACTAGGGAAGGAGAGTGTAGGAAAGATATCAGGGTTTTTTTTTTGAAAAATTGTAATAATGCCTGTTTGAATATTTTTATAACGGTTTTTATTTTCCAGAATAAAATTAGATTAAACTACTTTTATTTGAAGATAATATTGTAAAATTTTTTTAATAATTTTGTACCAAAAAAATACACTTAATAACAAATGCGGAGAGGTGATTAGTTTTAAACCTTACCAAGTATCACTAGGGGGTCAAAATTTTTATTTTAAAAAATCACGTGGTTAATGGACCTTTTTAAGATACAGGCCATTAAAGTTTAAAAAAGTCGATATTTTTAAATATCTTAAAAACCTTTTAACCGATTTACACTTATTTAAAGTAATATGGCGCTTTTTAAGCTCTACCCAGATTAAGATTATTGGGTCCAGTGGTGTCTCAGTGGGCACCACAGTTAATATTATTTAAAAGAAGTACGCCACTGACTTTTTTCAAATTTTTATTATTTTTTTTTCAATAAAACAATTTAAAATGCAACTTTGTAATTTCCCTTATTTTCATAATATCTAGCTTCATTTTCGATAAAAAAACAATTAAAAGCCACTCTAATTTCTTCTAAAAAAAGTACTCATAGGCAACATGGTAGAAAAAAAAAAAAATAAACAATTATATGCTTAAAATAAATTAGAAGTCGTGTATTTTATTAAAAAAAAAAAAAAAAACTTTAACTCCTGTATCTTGAAAACCATGCAATTTCGGACCTATGTTAATACAAACTTTTTTATGAAATTAGCATTTAGCTAGCAGCTCCTTTATTTTTACCGCAACCCTGTTATATTTTAAATTGACTTCTATGTTTAAATTACTTTGTATAATAATATTACAGTATTGCTTTTTGCATATACAGAGCCTTTTCCCCCTACCCTACTCAATTATATATAGGGTGGCAGGAAAGGTGAGTCCATAAATGATAGGAGTCATAAAGTAAGCCAATATAATGTTAGTACCACATATAAAAAAAATCATCCCGATTCGTTAGGGAGATGTTGACCTTCAAAGTTTCAATAAAAAAATGTTATTTTAATTGCAACTTTGGAAACTGTACCAAAGTACCAATTATATTTGGTTAGCTAAAATACCTTATACTAATGCTTCTTTTCATATATGTAAACGGCTGTTCAGTAAGTCAAAATTATACGGGGTAAGACGATTTTTTTCACTTGATTAATGGATTTTTGACAAAGTTGACAAATTTGACATTTTGCTTTAACCATTTGATTCCTTAAGCTTTTTTACAAGAAGGTGTACCCTATTTGAATCGATATCTTTGACCGTTTTTCCCCAGAATAATTGACTAATTACATATTCAATTATTTTGGGCTTTTTTCATAAAATCGCATTTTAAATCTAAACATACCAGCATTTTGTATGTAATAAAATTTTATTTTTTCTTAAGAAAATTAATAAAATGTGCTAAAATTATTAAAAATGGTGTTTATGAGCATTTCAAACAGTATAATACAGATAATAGACTGTTTTTTATAATTTTACTATATTTTATTATTGTTAAAAAAAAATGTGTTACACACAAAATGCTGTTATTTTAGGCTTTAAAATGCGATTTTATGAAAAACGGCCAGAATATCGATTTAAATAAAGTATACTTTCTTCGTATAAAAATAATAAAGGAATGAAAGAGTAAAAGCAACATGTTAAATGTGTTAGGTGTGTTACTTAAAAATGCATACATTAAATATAAAAAATCGTCTCATCTTGTATAATTCCGAATTACTGAACAGCCGTTTCCTATTAAAAAGAAGCATTAGTATAAGGTTTAGTTACCTCAAATATCATTGGTACTGTGACATAATAGAAATAAGTTTTTGTATTCTAACCTTGAGTCAATATTTCCCTAACAAAGCGCGATAGACCTTTTTTTATATGAAGTACTAAAATTATTTTGGCTTACTCTATCACCCTTATCATTTAAGATCTCACCTTTCCGGACACCCATGTATAATAACAAAACTATTTTAGTGCAATAAAAATGTGCAATTTTTGTCCTGAAATCCCTATCTTTTAACACACTGTGCAAGAGGACAAATGGACCATTATTTTTTTAATTTTAAAGCGACATTAAAAAAAAACTGGCCGCATGGCCCAAGAAATACACACACATCTTTGAGTGAACGAGTTTTAACAGAAAAATATAAAATATGCCCAGAAGTAACTTATTTTTATTTTTTAAAATCAGAATAAAATTGTATAAGTAAATGTTGTAGAAAATACTAATAAAATTTTTTCACAAAATTTAAAGTTAAAGGATTAAAGTAAACAAATATTTTTTTGTCATTATTTTTGTACATTATACATGACGACAAGGGAAGGGGAAATTTTATGCAAAATGTAACAAATTTAAATATTTTTGCTCCCTCAAGAAAAGAATTTTTGGTAAATGCGTATTGTAAAAAACTACAAAAATATTGATATTTTTATATAATAACTGTTATACCAATTCAAATATTTAAAAAAAAATTGGGGAACGCCTTCTATGCATCAGGTAACATATTTTGGCATTAAAAAATCCAGTGTCGTCCACAACGGGTTTAAGGTTAATTAAAAAAGTAGACCACAGCATTTTTCTTAAGCAAAAGTATTGTTTAGAATTCTCATTTATTTTCAAACAAATTTGATATTCTTCCATTTTTGATTTGATATACGGTTTAATATATTATATTTAATAAAAACCACTTCTCATCGAGGATTATTTGTATCGCTTTTATCAAATTCTGCAAAAAAAAATCAGCCTAATAGATCAGTGCCGAAGCCTTTAAAAAACGTTAAAAGTGAAAAAAATATAGTAGACTAAAACCCATTGAAAAAGGTTGAGAAAATAACAAAAATTTAGAAAAAAATAAATTCCAGGCGATTTAAAGTCGTGAAGGGGAGAGGGAGGGGTTTAAGCAAAAAATATTGTTTTTCCCAATTTTCGGCAAAACTATAAGTCCCATGGAAAAAAAAATTAAATGGCAAAGTTTAATTTACAACTTTTGTTAACGCTCCTTTTACATAACCTCAAAATTTATGTGAATAATTCAAATATCCAAGTTTTTGGTTTTTTATTTTTATCTTTTACAAAAAATTAATTATTTTAACAAAATTTGGTGAAAACGTCCCCTTGCATGTCTTAAATACACTGTAATTTTTTGACTCAAAATATTAATTTTTCACATTATTTTGACTAAATATCGAAAAAGTACCCCTATTTTCAATCGAAAATTCACTTCTCAAAATATGGGCATATTTTTTACCTTTTACAATGACTTTGATCCTACCATATTTTTTTCCAAAATTATCTACCCTGGTCTAGGTATAATAATTATTTATTCTTTCATTAGATAGGGATTTGCCTATGTCGAGAACCGTACAGGGTGTTTCATTTTCTATAGTTTTACGGGGTATCTCGAAATATCAAAATCTAATACAGGACTCCCGATCTCTTTTTTGAGAAAACAACTATAGTGAAAACAGTTCATGGCTATTGCGATCCATCTCGGAGCTACAGGGTGATTTTCAGATTTTGCCCAATTTTATAACCTTCTTTAACTCGTTTGCTATTAAAGTTGTGAAAAAACTTTAAATAAGTTCATTGTGTAGTTTTTCCGTAGAATATTGTGGAGTAATTAGTTTTTTCTATATTGGTTAGTTTTCGAGCCAATTTTTGGTAAAACTTTAAACAAAACATATAGAGGGTGTTCGAAAAATAGACGGAGATATTTTAGTGGGCGATTCCTTGTTAAAAATTATGAGAAAAAGTTTCCATCAACATGAGTCTGGAAATGCTTTGTTTCGAAGATACAGGGTGTTAAACTTTAAAAAGATAACCGGTTTTTATTGATATCTTTAATATGCCTTATCCGATTTTAATAAAATTAGGCTGTATTTACTAAAATAAGATATTAAGTTAAGCCCTAAACTAATTCTAATTAGCGAGGCCAGTGGCGGCGTGGGACGCATCTTAGCTAATATTATTGACAAAACAATGTATGCTACTGACTTTTTTGCAACTTTTACATTTTTTCCGGATAAAACACCTAAAAATATAACTTTTTTGTGTCTTCATTTTTACGTATCTTGATAAATTTTTAGAAAAAAAAATAAAATTCGCGAAATTACATTATCCTGGACCATACAAGAAACATTAAGGCATTTTTTCTTTTAAAAATGAAGTGTTATACTTCTTGTTGGCAATTATGGGACAACAACACCGAGAACTTTATTATTAACATTTATATCTAGTCTAACAAATTTTACTAAAAAAATGCTTTAGAAATTTTTAAGTTCTTTGAAAACTTTAACACCCTGTATCTTGAAAACGAAAAATTTGAGGACCCATATTTATACAAACTTTTTCTCATATTTTTTAACAAGGAATCGTTCATTATAATATCTCTGTCTGAACACCCTGTATATATTTTTGAAAAGCCGAAAGAAAGCTTAATGAATTCAGATAAAAATATACAGGGTGTTCCATAGAAAAAAACATAAGTTGGGTAATTTTCTCAAAAACTAACCAATGTAGAAAAAAACTAATTACACCACAATATTCTACGAAAAAAACTACATAATTAACCTATTTAAAGTTTTTTCACAACTTTAATAGCAAACGTGTTAAAGAAGGTTATAAAAATTGGCAAAATCTAAAAATCACCCTGTAGCTCCGAGATGAATCGGAATAGCCATGAACTGTTTTTACTACAGTTGTTTTCTCAAAAAAGAGATCGGGAGTCCTATATTAGATTTTTGATATTCCTTACGGTTTCCAAGATAAACCCCCGTAAAACCATCGAAAATGAAACACCCTGTACATCAAATATAAAAAAGTAAAGAGATCAAATTTGTTTTAAATTAAACGGGAATTTAAAACAATATTTTTGTTTAAGAAAAATGCAGTGGCGTAACATCTTTTTTTTTAAATATTAACCTTTAACAAGAAGAACACTGATGAAAATCTTTTCATGCTTTTTTAACATCCAGATAATCTCAATAATATTTAGTGCACAACCACGATGCCATAAAAGGAATTTTTAACCGTAAAATATATTTTTTAATTGAAGGGTATGCCGGAACAACGTTCTAACCGCTAATAGTTTAGTTTTATAAAAAACGAAAAAAAAACCCTTTCTATATTTTTCTTTTAATTAAAAAAAAATACAACACTTGGGTTGCTTACTTATGGGTATTTTAATGTATTTAGAATAAACAACATCTTACTTACGACCTTGTTTTACATTTAATGAATCAAAGGTCTTTTATTGTGATGTGGTTAGAGGGATAACAGTATGGTTTTAAACAACTTTTGGGTTTTTGTAAAAATTACCATGATTTAAGGGTATTCATTTTGTGAGGGCTAAATGCCTTCTTGGTCGGTACTAATCGCAGTCTGGGTCCGGAAGAAGGGGAGGCGAGGGGTTAGCCTTACCACAGCCCTCCCTTTTATCGAGCCCCTGCTTTTGACTTGACTAGGACATTAGCCCACTCTAATGAAATATAGGAGAGTTTTTGTCAGGGCACAACAACGTTCTATGTGCGGCACATAGAACGTTGTTACGCGGATATAAAGATGTGTGTAATCGCTTTGACATCTCCACAAGGGTAAAATTGTAAGAGATTGGCGTAAAACGGTGGGGACTCATGAGTTTCGGCATACCCTTTAATTACTTCTATTGGCGTTCGTGCAGAATTTAAACTAAATATTTTTAGAGAAACATATTGTACGCCACTGCTTTTTTAAAATAAAAATTATGTTTATTATTTCCATTTAGTTCTTAGCATATGTTAGCTTCTAATTTTTCTCAAGTCGGACTTATGAAAAATACAAAGTAAAGCATTTAAAGGATCTAGGGCCTTGCGTCTTTTAAAACACTTTTAATACAAGAGTATTTAAAATAGCAAAACGGCATTTTCTATCAATTAATACGTTATAGCCATATGACCATGCAGAGATTACTTATTTTTTAACCCAAAAACCATACGTTGGACTAGAGAAGCTAAAAAATCAAAGTTGCTGAGAAGTGAAAGAAAATTAAAAAATATATATACTTTGTACCGAAAAACGTGTGTAGAGAAGTGGCTAACAATGTTTTTTAAATATATTTTTTAAATCCTGCGCGAACGCCACTGGGAAACATTAAAAAATATGATATATATTAGAAATTGTCTCTTATTGCATACCGACTGTGTGCTAAATTTAATTAAACTACTCAGAGCGATATTAAAGTTATCCAGTATAAGATTTAGTCATAAAAAAGACATTAGTAATCTAAAGTATTGCAGATCAATGCATGTTTTGTCTATCACTAGTAAAAAATATAAACAAAAATACTACGACCTGTCCGGAAATACAATATGAGCTTTGTTTGTTAAGCAAGATTTGCCGCAATAATGCAATAAAGAATTTTGCGTGATTTGGCAACAACGCTGGCCGTCAGATGGACCGTATATTAAAAAAACAGGCCGTCGGATTGATGGGAGTCTATAAAAATTAGTATATTTTGGCCGTCGAAACCACGGAAATTTGACGGCCGTCCAAATGGGTGGTAAATGAAAACTCCCGTTTTTTTAAAGTCCTGAAATATGTTTGAAATACTTTATTTAACTGTAATAAATAAAAAGATTGTTAGTATACATCAATCAAAGCATTTTTTGCGAGTTGTAAAAGGCCGTCAAATTACTTGTCTATCTGCGGCCGTCAGAATGATAGCGGGATGTATATATATATATATATATATATATATATATATATATATATATATATATATATATATATATATATATATATAAAAGCTGGTGTGTAGTAAGATTTATTAAAAGTTCAAAGGTCTACAAGGTAGGCCATAAAGATTTAAACGTGCTTGGAAGTAAAGTAACCCCAAAAAAACAAATATATATAACGGAATGGTAAGAAGAAAAATTAATTAAAAGAAAAATTATTCAAATCTATTTAAATTTTGATTTATAATTTTTTTATTTATACGATTTTAAAAACTGATTTAGTTTTATGAGAATTTCAAAAGATTTTTTTGTACGATCAATACCAAAAATTTATATACAGGGTGATGCATCGCCGGGCGGGAAATAGGAAATCCCATGTAATTCTTAATTGGGTAAATTATTGGCTCCCCTAATTATTTTAGAGAAAAAATCTATTAAAGTTTATTGAAGAGCATGCAAATCTAAGTCCATGGTAAAAACTTTAGATTTTTCGGTTAACCCATTTGCTAGATAGATGCTAATATATTTTAAAAAATTGTTACATTATTATCGCCTCATATTTATGAACAACAATAAAAATGCCAGTTAGCGTGACATAACGTTGTCATTCTGAAAATTTAGTGCTTTATTATTATCAAAAAATCGTAGAGCAAAAGATTAACCATGAGTTATACTACTGAAGAAAAAGGATTGATGATTAAATGGTACTATCAAGGAAATAGTTACCAAAAGGTGTCAGACATGTTAGCTGCTCAGTATCCGAATAGACCGATACCCAGAAAATCAATCGATAGGACTATCAAAAAATTTGAGACCAAAGGCACAATAATTAATAACTGTATATGTGAAGCTAGAGAGTATCAAAGAGAAGAAAATGTAAGAGATGATAGAGACTTGGAAATTTTATTGCACAACAACAAAACAAAATGAAGGGAACGTGAGTATAAGGAAACTTCAGGATATTATAGGAAAAGATCAATCAACAGTGCTCCGGATTTTGAAAAGGCGTAAATACATTTCATACAAATATGGAAGACATCAAGAGCTAAGGGATGGGGATGAAATACGACGGCAGGAGTTTTGTTTTGACATGATGGAAAGGGCAAAGATGGACAGGGAGCTTTTAAGAAATATTTGTTTTACTGATGAGTGCACATTTACGTTAAACAATAAACCCAATCATCAAAATTACCGATACTGGAGCAAAGAAAACCAGCACAGATGTGTCGAAACGAGGACGCAATATCCACAGAAAGTAAATGTTTGGGCGGGGATTTTCGGACAACATTTTATTGGACCATTTTTTCTTAATCAAAATTTGAAAGCAGAATTTTATTTGGAACTACTCGAAGAACTAATTTTACCCACTTTAAATGATGTATCCAGGGAAAAATCAGGAAATTTGGTACCAAATGGATGGCTGCCCGGCACATAATACCCTGGCTGTTCGGGAATATTTACACAATGCTTTTAATGGAAATGTTATTGGCCTACATCACACCATAAATTGGCCAGCCAGGTCTCCTGATATTTCGCCAAATGACTTTTTCCTTTGGGGCCATTTAAAAAGCATGATATACAAGGATAAAAATTACTCTAATATAGTCAATCATCTGACACCAGTTAGATAGCATTGAAAATGCCAAGTGTGATCTTGGCGAAACGTCTGCAAAATTCCGCAAGGAATACAAACGACCAACGGATATACTCCCGGAATGATCACTCTACAAATATATATATATATATTTAAAATTGCTAATTGCTAATTAAAAGATTCCCCTTTTGGCACATTTAATGGACCACACTGCAAAAATATTTTTGCTTGTCCATCTTTGGATTTTAAATAGCACTAACTACTGCTAATACATAAATTCTGAAACTTAAATTAAAATTAAAATATTTTCTGTTCCTTAATTATTTTTTTAGTTAAAAAATCATATTTTGCCTATATTCAGTGGTGCATTTACCAGAAGGCTGGGTAGGCTGGAGCCTAGGGCGGCGTTTTTAGGGGGCGGCAGATATTGTACTTTATAAATTGTTTAGGTGATTTCGATTTTAATTTAGTACGTAAAAAGGGAAATGAAGACTTTTTTTGCTCTTCAAAATTGGTTTTCAATGAAAAAGGAAAAAATTAGGGGCGGCTAAAATTAATAGCCTTCGGGCGGCAAATATGTAAATGCACCTCAGCCTATATTAAAAGCAAGCTTTTATTTAAGGAGGCTAGTTTCAAAGTGTACAATCTCCAAAATTAGATTATTGTGTAATAACCATTGACGTAATTTATTATAACTTTATTCTAAAATGTTTTTTTAAATGGCATTTGTCACGTAATCAAATCATTGCAAGTGATTGAACTGATGGAAGAAGAACTGGTAATTTTTCAAAAGTATATCACTTTCGTCTTACCAAAATTTCAAACTTTCATTAAAACATACCAAACCATAACCATATAAAAGTTACAAGGACGGTCTTGACTTTAGACAAGACTGTATAATAATAATAATAATAATAATATATTAACTTGACTGCCAAGGAAACTACCCAATTATCAAGGCTGCTTAAGAAAAGTGCTGACCGAACGATAAACGTGCGACCTCCAAAATTCAATTACTAAAATAACACTGCATTTTATGAAACTTTTGTTGCCATGTTTAAATAAAATCGGTATTATTGTTTTTTAAATTCACTAAATGATACTTTTTTAACTAACTAAGGCAAATAGGGTTTAATCATTATAATTTGGTGTAAGGAAAATGTAGTATCAATTTTAAAGAGGGGTTCGGGAAGTTCGGGGCCGGAGAAATTACTCTTAGGGGGCAGAAAATCGTGTTTCGGACGTAGCAATCACAACCATAACATTTTCATGTACTTTTAAATTAAGTTCATAAAAATAACAATATCACGATTGGGACGTCAAAACAGCGATTTTTATTTTTCAGAGGTCATTTTTTCAGCCCCAAACTGAAAATGACAGCAGGTCAAAAACTTTATGAGCACAGAATGAGTTCCAGAATTTAAAAATACTCAAAAAAAATACCACTGTTGTAATTGCTAAGTCTAAAAACTATTTTCCGGTTCCTAGGGGTCATTTTTTCTCTCCCAAACTAAGTATTATAACAGGCTATAAACTTTTTGTCCGGCACAAATTGGGCTTTGGTTTCAGAATGCACTCTCGACTCCGTCTTATCCCGAAAACCGTATTTCAGAGCTATAGAGGCCCCTGGGGCCAATTCCAGACGTGTAGGGCCATTTCTGAGCTCGGAATTGGATTCAGCGTCGAAAAGTAGATGAGAATACATATGTCTGATTCTTGTGTATAAACATTTTTTTGTGGGGCTGTAGTACTGTAGGTGACTGCTCCTGCATTAAATAGCTAAACGTAAAAAGTAAGAACCTTTCAATTTCTTACTTTTAAAATAACTATAACTACCGAATACGATAAAAAAATTATATATCTCAAAATAAATAAAATAAAATAAACTTTGGCACCCTTTATCTCGTTGATGATTAACTTTTTGACTAACAATAAGATAAATGGTATTAGATTATTGTATTTTGGCACAAGGAGTCTGTGGTATTATTTTGTACAGACCTTTTGAAGACACCCTGTGTACTAAATTAGTTAGATGGATAAATTCTGTAATTTCTCTTAAGCTGCGCTAAAAGTACGATTTTTAATGAAACATTATCTGTATAATATGTCACCAATTAAAGACCTATTAGAGTTGTTTAATAAATATTTCATTAAAAAAATTATAATTTTATTACTTTTAGAAACAATAGCACTCTAATCTGCAAAATATTTTGTAGTTTTCAGCTACCATTTAATATTTTTTACATTTTTAAAACTATTAAACAGTGACATATCAAAAACTTACATATATCACTTCTACTATACTGTTAATCATTATTAGTTTTGTATGACAAAAAGTAGAAAATTAGGGAGAATGTAAATGTTTAATAAAATTTTCTTTGGAATGTTTTTAGGGAATACAGTAAAAAATAAATGCGGGCATGTAAACATTTTGAATAGAATAATAATGCTTACTTTGTTGTTGAAAAAAGTGTACGATTGATTCTTCTTTATGTATGAAACATTCTTATAATTATAATAAAATATATAATAATAGAATAAGTAAAATAAACATACAAAAAAATATATTTTTAAATTTGATAAAAAACTTTTAAAAACTATCCAGAAATAAATTAATGTTTGCCCAAAAAAAAACGCAATTTTTGCAACTATGTATGTACCTAAGAAAAATTATAAATTTATTACCGCACTAACAAATTTACTTATTCCGGTGGGTTCAAGTTCACAGTAGTAGTGCACGTGGCTTTCTATCTCAGGGTTATTTTGGTTTTTGCCAAATGTATTACAAAACCATTGTAAATACATGAGCATGGCCAATTTTGAAGAGCTTCAGAAAAGGCTTCATGTACAAAACTGTACCTTCTGATATAGGGAAGAACGGGGAGGGTTTGGACACTGGGCGCATATGGACACATTCAAATTTACTGCCAAATCTATTGAAATATTCTTGGCGCGTTTTCCGGTAGTCGGAAAGAAAGTGCCTTTAGTGTTCATAGTTAATTCAACAGCGAAGATCCGTTATAGTCGAGGTAAATTCAAAAAATACGTTTTTGTGACAAAGAATAAGTAAGTTGTAATTTCTTCGTATTTTTCTTATAAAACCCTATTATTTTGTCATGTGTGTGTACATTTAATATTTTAAAACTAGTTATTTAGGGTTTTATTGTTAAAAGCATTTTACCATGGGGGAGGGTATGGACAGTCGTCCAACCTCTACCTACATGTCCAGACCCTCCCATAATTAATTTTTAAGCTAATCTTTTGCTTTTTTTTCTTAGTAAAGATTCCCCAAATAAATAAAAAAAGACAAACTGAACTTTTTATTTTGAATCTGCAAAGCAAGCTGTCATCGATGTTACTAATAATAAGCTAAGTTATCGAAAAAGTCCCTAAAAGCACAGAATCACAAATTCAGCTTAAAGGGATTAATAATGAATGTAACTTTTTTATCCAAAGTACGTCACCACTCAAAAAATTTTCACAGAAACAGATACCCAGTTAGCAGAATATGTAAATGTTCTAATATGTATTGTATTTGAGTATGCATTAAAAAATAATATGAAGTAACCAAAATCATCACAAATCAATAAAATGGCTGGCCCGAATTCAACCCCAACATTTTTTGTTGATTTTCAAAAATAAATAAATAACTCTTAAATATTGTGTTAAAATTTGATGTTTATATGTCCAGATCCTCACCGTATACGGGGTGGATCTGGACATTTGACATGTAGTCATTTTTCTTGTTAAAATGCCAATCATATTTCATGAAAAATATTTGTCATTTATTAACTGTTAAGATATATTTTACTAAGCGATACTTATACACAAAGAAAAGCATTTTAAATATTTTATAATGTAGACGAAAAATACTATTGATCAAAAAGTGTCCAGACTCTCCCCGCTCTCCCTTATCGCATTTTTCTAAAATAACTTAAGTTTTATTCTATATAAACGTAAAAAAAAATTGAAAAGCAAAAATAAGTCTTCACCTAACAAAACGTACTTTTTCATATATGTTCTAAAAAATTCCAATCGCGCGAATATTTCACTAAAAAGCCGGAATGTTGCAAGTGCACCCCCTTCATACCTTTTTCGTGTAAATAGGTTTCCTATCCCTGTCTAATAAAAAAAAACAGTTTAAATACAAATTTACCTGGCTTTACCATAGATGTACATATGTAGGTGATGCGTCTAGTCTGTCGAATAATACGTATTTATTCTTAATTTAGAACATTGGATTTATAAAAATATACTTCCTAAACTGCCATGTTTAAAATGCAGAAAAAAAAATAAAACTGGAATCTTCATAGGAAGTTTTAGTAATTGTGTGGAAACTCCGATTTTGACTAAATTTGGCATATTTTTTTTTTTTTTTTTTGGATGCTGATTACGAATCTGAAAGAATTTTTTTCGGAATCGTTTCTTTCCCGAGATATCCATTATCAAAGTTAAAAAATCAAAATATTCCTATTTTTACTTTCTTTCTCCTTCTTTTAGCACTTGATTCAAAGCTAAAGTGGCCCTCAACATTTTAGTTTCGCCTTTGTAAACCCGGTTTTCTATATATTTTACACCTTTATTAAATAAATACATCACTAGATTCTACGGAAAAATATTAACTGATATCAAGTTTTACTTTTGTCGTACAAGACAACTAAAATACGGTGTGGGAGGCCACAAATGGGAAAAAAGCCCTGTATGTTCAACACTAAAAGGGCCATAAAAAACTTGTAGTGTCATCTTCCGTTTCATCAAAAAGTAATAGAAGTTTGCGAAAACCACAAATTTCTATCTCTAATAGTAACCAAGATACCCAGCAATTGCACCGAAATTCGGACACCCTGTGCAAAGGGTCTTCTGTAATCCATCGGCAATCTGTCGGTGTCCAAGACTCTCTCGGATTCATATGGAACACATAAAAAACGGACCAACCCTTACAATAGTGTAAATTATTTTTACACCCTGTATAATTAAAAAATGAAATAGGTATTTTTAGGTAGCTTAAATTCTTATCTAAAAAAGGTACTCTTGTTAGATGTCGATAAGTTAAAACTTTTCGACAAAAACAAGTTCTTGTTTAGTGGGGACACCTAAAAATATTAAGTTATTCTGTTGCAAATGGTACTAAAACCCTTATTTAAAAACTATTTTCACAACACTAAAAGATATTGTTACAGCATTATGGAGTGTCTCATAATTTTTAATAATAATTAACGCTAAAAAATGCATAACATAAGGGGGAGCGTATGTCGAACGGACAAACAAAATTATTAAATATAATACTATTTAATCAAAAAGTTGTTTTTCTTGAAAACGCTTCACTTTATTATTATCGAACAGAAGTACTTTTTAGGTAAGGGTTTAAGCTATTTAAAAATGCATTTTTATTCCTTTATTATACAGAATGCAATAATAGCTATAAGTATTGTGTAAAGGTTATTGTCCGCCCCTGGCGAACTAATAAAGGCAAATGTTTTACAAAGATACCATTTTAAAGAGTCCTAACTCGTATTCATTATAATAAAAATTATTTTATTATACCAAGTACCTTCAATAAAAGTTATTTAAGAAAAACCGATTTCCAGTGGGATCCTTTAAGGGGGCATATCTATGTAAAGAGGGACTTAAGGAAAATATTATATAGGAACTTGTCACATCATTTTTTTGTGTTCTATATTAATTGGAGATATTATCTACATATTCTTAGACACCCAGTATAATATAATATTCATTTAGTACTAAATGTCATCTCAACAATGCACTGTAGCAGATTATATTTATGTGTAAGGTTATCTATATTGACCAATATCCAGAATCATAACAATTCAAGCAAAACAACATTCAATGAACTAAAGAGGCTACTTCCCTACCTTTAAATTGACATTAATAAATGTTAACAGTGAGTGGGTAAAAGTATTTTGTTTAATAATTTAGTTCGACGATAATTTTTCGCGTAAATAATGTCGGCAACGGCTGAAGCTTATATTTTGTTTTTATTTTTTGTTATTGTTATGTTTTTACTTTATGGATTTTTTCAAAAAGATTGAAGATACAAGAAGATTTATTAAGTCATCATAATTTAAGTGGATTAAGTGTGTTAGTTCAAAATAGATTAAACAGGAGATATAATAGTATAGATTTGGGTGAGTTTATTATTCCCTGTTTTATTTTTCTTTAGTTAACCATTTATTAAGATTTTTTTATGATTAGGTGAATAGGTGGGTTTTAAACGTTTAAAAAAGGTTTTTTTTTAATATATACATAATCATTTATTTTATTTAAATAATTAAGCATATTAAAAATACATTTTTAAAAAGAAATATGTGTATTTTCATTTAAAAATTTTAAAAAACGTAGCCGTAGGTACCTCATCTCCCTTGAGGTCTCAAAAAAATGCTCCAGCCGTGGACAGCCTAACTCATTATTGTTTTATCCAAAATTAAAAAACCAAAAATATGTCGTTGGTGGATGGATAAATCTCTTTATTGGACGAAGGAAAAAAAATAATAATAAAATTTGAATTTTTGACAGATCTAAAAAAACACATTTTTTAAGTAAACTATCGCTATGTATTGGCTTGAAAAATTAGTTGTAATAATTATAATAAAAATATCCTTCTTTTAATCACTTTATAATCTTGGTTTAAAGATGTGTAAAAAATTTAAACAAAGTCGCTTCATAACTTTTCAAACAATCGGTTCAGTCGTAAAAAAATGAGTTTTGAGATAAACGCGTTTTAAGTTTTATATACTGACCTGGTTAATAGGCGGTACTTCTAGTAGGATAGCTAGGAAACCCTTTGAGTAACGTTAGGCCTGTAAGGCTAAAAAATTGTATAGTGATAGCCTGCTAAGTACGACGATCATCACCTGGCAAGCCTCAGCCCTGCAGATTATCACCCTGTATAGTTTTAAGAGCTTAAAATAAATAAAAACTTGGAGCTGTAAGCTTGAAATTTTTCTAGGATTTAGTTCATTTATAGTATGGTTGTGGTGTGGTTTACCCAACAGAATTTATATAAAACAAACTATATAAATTAAATTTTTTCTTTATAAACAATTTTTTTTTATTTTATATACAAAATTTAAAAATAAACAACAATTACTTTAATCCTTAACCTCACTTCGTTTTCAAATGTCAAAATATAGAAGGGGAACGACCGACTATATTTTGGCACAATTAAGGCTAGCAGTAACTTTAATAAAGTTTCCCTTATTAAAAACCACTACTGAGCATGCGCAAAGTCAAAATACTGCTGAATTTATTACTGCTAGACCTTACATGAATTCCAATAATTCCCTAGTTCCTCTAAGGACCCCTAAGATTGTATCTTACCGAGGAACAGTTACATTGTACTTTTAAGTATTTTGCTCTTCGTGTTATTCAGCATGGACCCGGTACAGCCACTTTGATAAGTCCTATTATAGGGCAGGCGACACTAGTCAGTGAAGAGGGTCCAGTTGAATGACACCAAAAGCAAAAATTCCTTCTCTTAATTGTGGAAAAGGAGAGATCTCTTTTTCATATAGCATTACGACAGTAGGAATATATTTCCATTTACTTTCTACACCGGATCAGCCATATAACTTAACACATAGGCAATGTGAGGAAAAGGGACAGTCTAACTAAAAACCGGCATGTAAACAAGGGTGACTAATAGTGCTTGTTATGTTATTGCATTACCGGCCGATATACCAGAACCTATTGCCTATGCAGTATAAAAACTATATATGGTTTTTCACTTATCATTTATTCGTCCATTCATACTTATCTTAAAATGCAATATTGAACATTTATGGAATGTATGGTGGTGGTGATGCCTGGTAAAGTAGTAAGCGGTAATAAATGGGATTATGTATAGGGTTGTCTGCTGCTCTAGTCAGGGAGGTGGTAATGGGACTTGGAATGGAATTTTTTGTTAGAGTTAGTAGGTGTTTGAGGATTGGCGGGGTGTAAGTTGCTTCGTGGATGTCATCGATCCTGGCATATCTGGTAGCACTGGTGACCACACGAAGCACTTTGTTTTGTAGCCCTATACAATAACATATATACGTGCATGGATGTGTTTACTAACTACGATTGCCTGGGCTTTGTTTACTAACTAGAGACTACACTAAAAAGCACAGGGACGTGTACTTTGATTTGTTTGACAGACTGTCATGCAAAACTGTTACATTTGGGGGTGTCATGGTAAGTTTTGGTTGGTTATTACTATTTTTTAAATTTCCGAATTAAGCGGTCATGCAAAACTGTCTCATTAGTTCTCATGGTTATGGTTAGTTTTGGTTAGTTAAATGATTTTTTTAATTCCTTGGTAAAGCGAATAATAAAAAAGGCTTAACTAACCATAAATGGTAACTTGGATCCCCCAGTGTGACAGTTTTGCATGATCGTTCAAACCAATTAAATTACACGCCCCTGTGCTTTTAGCGTAGTCTACTAACTAATATTGCGTACGAAACTGACCAAAGTAATCTTTCAAGAATAAAAGGCAAAAATTTAGGCGCAACAAGCCTCTGGTTTCTGGAGGGGCTTAAGCCCCTGTTTATAGAGTATATTTGTCAAAAGATAAAAATATACTTTAAATGTTTAATAGTTTTAAAGAAAGGGGGCAAATCGCCGTTTCAAGGAGCCAAGTTCCCTCAGCCCCCCTTATTGCGCCTATGGGCAGAATATTAGTAAAGATTACTTCTTTTAACAAATTAAGTTAAAAATATATAAAAATGGATTACACTATTTTTATATAAGCAAACTATACCGTATTTTCATACAGTGTGTCCCAGGATAGAGGTTACAAGAGTATAAATTGACCAAAAATATTGGAGTTTTAAACGTCCTTTTGGAAAAACTGGTCGCATGGTCCAAAACTAATGAATACGAAATTTTTCTCCAATGATGACCATGAGTGAAGTACCTTTATTTTTCAAAATAGGGAAAAATTGTATAAGTTTATGCTGTAGAGAATTAAATTTTATGTCAAAATTTAAAGTTAAGGAATTAAAGTAAAAAAAAATATTTGTCGTACCCATCATTTAACTTGTAATGGGTAATGTAAAAAAATACAATTACTTTTTTTTAGTCCTCTGCTTTAGCTTTAAATTTTAACATAAAGTTTAATTCTTTATATCAATTACTTATACAATTTTGGTTTATTTTTAAAAATAAAAGTAGTCAGCTCCGGGGCATTTTCATATTTTTAGGTATAGCCCTGTGTATTGTAATTATTATAACATTTTTTATTTATTACTTTTGGGCCATGCGATCAGTGTTCCCAAAATTTCGTTTAATAATTCAAAAGTTTTTGGTTCATTTGTTCGGTTGTAACACCTATCCTGGGACACACTGTATAAATAAATTGAATACACTACTCAACATTTTAAAATAAAATAAATGTAGTTTAAAGAACACGCTTTTAAAGTAAGTATTTTAAACTAAAAGCGCAAAATAATTATAGTTAAAAAAAAACTAGAAAAACACGCTTTTAAAGCACATTAAACTAATAAGTTAAAAATATATTTTTTTAACAAGAATAAACAAAAAATATTAGTATTATTGTAAATAGACGTCGGGCGCTCACTATAGGAAAAATATGGCACAAAGCGCCCATGCTTTTTAACAAAATACTAGTATTTTTCGTTTATTATTATTTTAGGGTGTTTTTAAATTTTTAAATTTTTAGTTTAATGTGTTAATGTGCTTAAGCGTATTTTTTCATTTTTTTAACTATAATTATTTATTGCATTCATTTAATAAGTCAAAAGAGAAAATATTTTAAAAATCGGATCATAACTGCAACAGCAAGCAAAATTTGACTATGAAATGTCATAATGGACTAAATTTGCAATAGCAACGTTGCCAAGTCGCCTAATTTTAGCGGAAATCTTTTTAATGGACCACACTGTTATCATAAACTCTAACAAACAGTATTTAAGAAACTTTTGGTACCGAAAATACAGATTTAAGTTCTTAAAAGTAAGTTAGAAAAGGCTAAAAATACAGTGCTTGTCTAAAGTAAGGACCCCCTCCTCTTAACTTTTGAATTGTTTGTTAATTTTTTATGAAAAATTGGGGACTTTAGTAAGACAACATAAACCAAATTTTAGACAAGAAATGACTGATATAAAAGTCAAACTGACAGCTAAACGCCATTTAAAAAAAAATAAATGGAAAGGGGGTGCTTCTGCCACATCAGTTTAAGGCCCCTGACAAGTTCTTTATAACCCCAGAATATAAAGTGTATACCTTCACCTTTCAAAAAATAGCGGTACTTTAAAAATAACCTAAGTACAAGATTTGGATAGTTATATATTCAAAACTAATAAAGGTAGATATACCTAATGTAATCTTTTCTTAAATGTCTTTTAGATATCTTTTTAATAGTAATACAATATACAGGGTGCGGCATTAAAAAATTTATACTTTTGTCCTACCCTGTATAGTATCATCAATATTACCATTAAATAAATCCTTTAAAAAGCTTTAAGAAAATACCTCAATAAGTCTAACATTATTAGATCTCGGAAATACGGCCATCTAAATGAAGTATTCAGGTAACTTTCAATATACCGCCATTTTGTATTGGGTGAAGGTATTAGCTTGATCTTTATATATTTAAAGGTTATACAGTAATTCTTGTCAAGAGCTTTAAAAATGATGTGCCACAAGACCCCCTCTATCTATTATATTTCTTTTATTTTCAAAATGGCGCCCAGCTGTCAGTTTGACATTGAAATCTCTCATTTCGTATCTAAAATTTGGTTAATAATGTTGTCTAACTAAAGTCCTTTAATTTTTATAAAAAAATATCAAACAATTCAAAAGTTAGGAGGGTGGGTCCTGAATTTAGACAAGTATATTAATTGCCATATAGCAGATAATCTAAAAAGTATCCTTAAACAACACATTTTTTGATCAAAAATTTTGTTACACCCAATAAGTATTTTTAAGAATTAAAAAATAATCAATATTATTGTCGGTTCAAGTTCCCTTACTCGATAAGATAAAATTAAATCAGTACTAAAACAAATAATATTTAACTAGTACCTTACGGAATCTATATAGTTAATAATAATTATTTATAAAAACTATCAATACTTAGTTCCGTAAACATTAACATGGTGTCTGAGTCAGTAATCATTTGGGGTATCGGTAGTGTAATATTTTGTATACTGGTGTCTTCGTGTTTAATATGTTGTTCTCTTCAATATTCTAAAAGAAGAATTAGTAGAAGAAATACAAGACAGCGACAAATAGTAGATCGGAGAAGAAGATTAACTTTGCAAATGCAACAAGGTAAAAGTTATAGAAAAAATAAAAACGACATAATAATAGCAATTATTTGGGATTTACTACTAAATAACTCAAAGCCTTTTTTTACTTTTGTGAAACGTAAAGCATCTCTGCTATATATTTTATAACGTTATTTGGAAAAATAATAAATGGAACATTTAGATTTTATTTGCTTAAAAATTATTTTTCCCACGACCGTTAAAATAATGCGGTTTTTTTTTAATCGTTAACAGGAAGTTAAAGTTCTTCATTCTAGTACACTACATAAAGTGTTAAAAAAGGAACTTTTTAACACTTCGCAGCTTTTTTACACTTTGAATAAATGTTTTGTTTCAATGCCTCCTACAATAAACTCAAATATCAATTTATGCAATGTAACAGTAAACGCGACATCAACTGAATCAAACGCTCAAGTTACCTTTGATTTGGTCATTATTTCTTTGAGTTCATGTGTCACTAGTTTTAAAATTTGACAGTTTGCAAATAAATGTAATAAAAAGTATTGAAAATTAATAGTAATAATGAATTTGGATGACTAAGAAATTGAAAAGGAATTTATACTATTTTATTATTATTTCTACAAAAGTAAGTACATACAATTTTCTAAAATTAAATAATTAATGCATAGTTAGGAAAAGGATACTTGTCTCTTAAAACAAAAGGAGGCTATGATTTTTTGTTGCAATGTAATGGCTGTGCTGCAAAAATTAAAATAAATAAAACATGTATTAAATGGTATTTTGGGAAATTTTTATACGGTCGTGGAAAAAAAAGTATGTAACACATGCCTAAAGTGTCTTTTTTTACTAATGGAATTGCCGCACTCGCCTTATGGCTCGTGCTGTCAAACTATCCATTCGTAAAAAAGTATTATTTTATGCACTTGTTACATAAATTACTATTTTTCTACGACCATATGTGAAAAAGCAAATGGCACACTGTTTTTATGCATAGAAAATGTTTTATACCACACTAGTGTTGCAAAGTACTTTACAACACTAGCGTGATATACTGGGTGTCCAAGATTAAGTAAATTTTTGGATTCATATAAAACACATGAAAATAATAAAACTTTTGTTTTGTTTTGTACAGGGACAAAAACTACAAAAATTTAAAAATGGCCCCAGACAAAATAACCTTTATTTTTACTAATTTAGCAAAAGTTCAAATAAAAAAGATTTTTGAAATAAAATTAGGAACCGATATCTAAAATTTAACACAAAATAATAATAAAAAAATAATTTAATTTTAAAAACTCTTTTATTTAACATTTTGCTAAATTATTAAAAATAAAGGTAGTTTTGTTTTGGTTCATTTTAATATTTGTTGTTTTTGGAGACCAGAGTACAAAATAAAACAAATTTCTATAAAAGTTATTATAAAAAAACATATTTTTTTAATAACCCTGCAATTCAAAAACCAAGACGTTTAGGACATCTATTGTATTTACGGAGAAAAGATAGACCAATTACAATTAACTTGCTTTGCTTTTTTATAGTCCTGGGAAAAGATAGGACTGTAGTAAGGTCTGTTTGAGTATAGTTATAAAATATGTACACGGGCTGTTAATAATTCGAGGGCCACCATTAGAATCTCGGAAGCGGTAAGAGATGCAGTGTAGGTTAAATTAAGGCAAAGATGCGCATTTTTATATTTATTTATTTTTTAATTTAAAAATTTACAGCCGTTTCGAAATTAGCTGGAAAAAACCGAAAATTTTTCGACAAGTTTCTATTTTTTTTCTAAATCCCCTTTTACAAAGATATGTGCACTTAAAGTACGCCGCTAAAATTCGGCTTTCTTTAATAACTTTTATAATACTTGGTATAATGATTTAATTTTTTAATATGATAAATACTAGTTGAAACTCCATAATAGTTATTTATTAGATAAGTGAGTTATATTACATATAAGTCACGCAAGAAAAGTTTAACTCTCGAGCCCGAAGGGCGAAAGAGGTAATTTTCTTAAGTGACTTATATGTAATAACTCACGTGTCTAATACAAAATTTTATCCAACAGTTTCGTATAAATCGTTTTTAATATCGAAAATAATTTGAAAACGTCATCCATTATTTGTTACTTGTCATTGTCAACACCAGCAACAAAATTTTGTATTGTCTATAATTCACTAGTGAGCTAAAGGGTACTTTAGCTCACTAGTGACTTATAGTACACTTTATATCCTCAAAATCTGATCAATTATGTAGATATTATATGTAAGTGTTGGATAAAATTATGTTATTGTAAAACATTTCCGACAATCAGTATTATTAAATAGAATTCTATTTAAAGAAAAAAAAATATATTTTTCTCGAAAACGCTTTAATTTGTCGATATCGGACATAAGTACCTTTTTTGGCTAAGGGTTTGAGATATTTAAAAATTACATTTTTATTCGTTTATTGTACAGGGCGTAAAAATAATTAGTTCTATTGTGTAAGGTTAGTTCGCCCCTGGCGACGTACCGAATGCAAATGTTCTACAAATACACCATTATCAGGAGTCCCAAGTAGTATTCATCAAATTGAAAATTACTTTCTTACCCTCGTGGATGGAACAAGATTCCCACTCGTGTAAGATTTGTCCGTTTCCACACGTAAAATGTAATGTACGATAGCGTGAATAACATCAATTCAAGTATTACATTTACGACCTTGGCTAATATGCATTGTTTGATAAGATATTAATAAAAAAATTCGTATGATATTATGATTTACCTTACAAGTACTATAAAAAACGTGTGCATTCACTAGCTACAATAAAAATACGATATGTGCTGCTTTAGATATTCCTTATTACATTACATTAAACATACATCAATTTTAGGCGAAGAACCAATTCTAAAACGGTATTTCCCAATCAGTTATGTTAACGTTTAAACAATGCATTATACGTCAAAGTTGTCACCAATTATTACCGCGGTTATAATTGGTTAAACGCCTAAAATTCGTTGCCTAAACTTGATGATAAACAGGTTCAAAAGTATGATGACATGGGGCATCGGTTTTGATGTAATATTGTGTATTTTAGTGTCGTTTTTATTATATTCTGGTTCAACATCTAATTTTGCCAAAAATTACTTATAAATATTTTAATACTACTATAATTGTTTTTGATACTAATTAATAAATAAATCAACAAGCCGGTTACCCATACCCAACCTTACCCGAAGTTTGAGTATTTATACATAGATAAAATATCATTATGCCCATCATATAGTTTTAATCATAATGCAATTTGGGACCAAATATTCTTTAGGATAATTACCAGACATACATAATAATACCTTTTAAAATATAAAGGGTAAGAAAAAAAGTAATTTAAATATATATATATATATATATATATATATATATATATATATATATATATATATATATATATATATATATACATATATATATTAAAGAATACAATGTCATTATATATTCATTAAAAATATGTTTTAAAAAGCCTTAGAAAACAAAATATATAAAGTATTTTTAGAAATATGGATATCCAAATCTGAATAATAGGTGTAAATTTTAGTAGTTGTTTTACACAGTGAAAAATAAAAATTAAGGGACTTGTAAATTTATTCCTTTTCCAATGAAAATTAAAACATATTCTGTAGATTTGCAAGGCCATGTTTTAAACTTATAAAAATAGATATATTAACTGCGCTAAGAAATCTTTTTATTAGTGATATAATATATTAGGTCCTAAATTTATAACTATTTTCAGCTTTTAATGAGTTTTTTAAGTTGATTTAGTGCTGTTTAATTGTTTATTTTTCTCTTTTTAGTTTTATTTTCATTTTTTTATTCTTTAACTTAACTAGCTAATAAATTTAAATATCTGATTTATTTCAGAGAATAAATACATGCCCTAATTCGGAATAAATGTCACGTTAATACATCAGTCAGATAATTGTGTCCGGTCGTCCGATTAAAAGTAGGATATTTATGGCAGACGTTAAGGAATTCAATGGAAAAATTTTGTATGAAATAACATGTTTACCTTAAGTTTCTGTAAAATGGTTGGTCGTAGAGTTTTTTTGAGCAAAAAATTAAACGTATAAAAAACATTTTCTGTGCATAAGCAAAGGACTACAGGTGGCGCCCTCTACATTTTACACCAAAAAGTAATCAGTTTTTTATTTCTCACCGTAAAAAACCACCTTAACCTAATTCTTGTAAAAAAAATATATTAACAAAAACTATCTTAAAATAACGTATATAAAATGAAACATTTGTCACCTTGTATCTCGCAAATCATCAACTTTTTGACTGAGGTAAATTACAATAGATCGTTTTATTTAAGCTGAAAGCGTTTGTAATAGCATTTTGTACAGACGTTTTAGCCAAAATTATTTAAAATTAGAAGTTATTTTATAATGAAAAAAAAAGTAAGTAAGAGTAAAAGTAACACAAAAAATATATTATTTTTACTATAAAAAAAACATTGCAAATTATTAAATAGGTTGATGGCACAAAGTTATCCATTGCTAAATTAGAAATTCCCTTTGTCTCAGAGATACAGTGTGTCCCAGAATAGGTGTTACAAGAAGACAAGTAGGCCAAAAATTTTGGAATTTTTAAACGTCCTTTTTGGAAAACTGGTCGCATGGTTTAAAACTGTTAAATACAAAATTTTACTGCGATTGGTGGTATACAGGGCGAGGTATAACTAAAAAATATGAAAAATTACCAAAAGTTAAGTACCTTTATTTTTAAAAATAGGACAACCTTTTGTTTTATTTTTTTTAAGAATTAAATTTTATTTCGCTTTGTGGCTAATGCCAAAAGCCAAAAATAAAAAAAAATTATCAAATGTGGCGAGCAGTGGTGTAGTGGCCAGCGTGTCACCGCAGCGATCCGGGTTCGAATCTCGGAGGCGGACATCGGATTTTTAAATAGCTCGTCACCTTACAGTAGTAGTTATTTAAAAATAACGCCCGTGGTGGCACTACCGCGTTGTCTAAAAGGTGCTGTGAAATGCAACTGCATGTTTCAGTGCTTGGATAACGTTGACGGATCACGACAATATTGGGTTAAACATCCAGTAACCCGGCACTCACGGTACACTGGTATTTAGGCATAAGCCTTCGTGAGATGTCATAAAGATTAAAAAAATATATATTTAAATTTAAAAATATAAAGTTAAAAAATATATATATATTTTTGTAAATATTTTACATTATGCATATACAGTTTTTAAAATACTTGACTTAAAGTATTGAGTTTTTAAAAAATATCTAAAATTATTAAATTTTCTTTTAAATTTTGCTCCCTCTTGTCCATTATTTAAGTTGTAATGCGTAATGTAAAAAAAGTTGATAATTACATTTTTTGTTTTTACTCTCATGCTTTAACCTCAAATTTTAAAATAAAATTTAATTCTCAACAACATTTTTTAGTCATAAAATTTTGTTCCATTTTTAAAAATAAAAGTAGTTAGTTTCTGGGCAGTTTTCATATTTTTAGTTATAACTCGCCCCGTATAATAACAATTGGAGTAAAATTTTCTATTTATTAGTGTTGAACCATGCGAGCAGCTTTCCCAAAATTTCGTTTTAAATTTCAAAAGTATTTGGTTCATTTGTCCTCTTGTAACACCTATCCTGGGACAGACTGTATAAGTACAATATTAACTAAATGAAGTCGTTCATAAGCAATGTGTGGAAAAGAGACGGTCTAACGTGAATACCGGTATGTAAACATTTCGGATTAAGTGACTAATCGTAATTACTTTGTTGTTGCTTTACTGGCCGATATACCTTTAACTATTGCTAATACAGTATGCGTTTATCTTATCCATCTGTTTCCTAGTAATTCAAAAATTTCTGTATTAATAAACACCAGTCATATTACGTATTTATCTTAAGTAGTGTGTGTTTTTCCAAATTTTAATAAAAAATTTCCATAATGCATGTTTAAATCTGGCTTGGGATATTTTGCTGAATGTTACAAGAACACCTGAGCGATAATATTTGGTTACCTAAATGCAGGCCCGGATCTAGGGGGGTGTCTGCCCCGAGAGAACATCATAAACGCGTACAGGGCGTAAATGGTCGGTGACATTGGGAATCTGAGAACTGTAGGAGAAAGCAATCTTGATTGTAAGAGGCGCGGCCCTTTTTTGCTTTTATTCCACATATTTTATAGAAGTTAATGGGAAGAGAAGAGCTCGATTTAAAAGCAAGGACCTTTTTCTTGCTCTTCAATTTTCAAAAATGTATTCGCTTTCGCTTTATAAAAAAACGTGGAGGGGGAGTAAAGAATCATTTTTGCCCCGCCTTTAAAAGAATGAAGATCTGGCGGTGTTTTTACAAAACCTATACAAGTTTAGTCAGGACGGTGACTGAACTCGAGTAGTCTTTGTTTGCAAAAAACATTTACAAAGTCTACCACATTTCGGTTCATAAATTGACCGATACCGATAGTGTTTGTAACCTAAAAGGGTAATTTAATAATCAAATATCTATACTGTTTCAGTCAATTAAATATAATGTTTGAAGAAAGTATCGTAACGGTGAAGCATCATGAACTATGCGCTTTAGAAAAAAATATTTTAAATACATTTTAGATGAGTGTTTTATTTTCTTATTTTTTTTTGTGACACCCTAAACATTTTTAAAACTTTGGATTCTACGATACAAAAAAATATTTAGTATGAGTGAAATGCATGTCCATGCAACGGTTTTAAAAATATTTGATTTAAAAAATGTGGTTTTTGATACTGGTATACTAGTAAAAAAATAATAAACAATACTTTAAATAACGAAGAAAATAAAATTTTAATCGATAAATGACATGTCATCAGTAGGTTAACCAAGTTTAGTATAGAATGTTAAAAGTATCAGAAACTATAAATTTGTAAAACTCTACACATCATTATTCCGAGGAACTGTTGCATAGAGATGTAGTTTACCCCATAGAAAATATTTTTTAAATACACTGTAAATTTAAAATTTTAAAAATACACAGTGTCATAAAAAACTGTACTTTGGCCTACGACTAAATAAAACACCCCCTTTATCGTTTAGATCTGACCATAGTCCTTGCAAAATTATAGCGCTGGAGGTATTAAACAACTTTTTTTTACTTATTTTTTTAAGCGCCTTAAAATTAATTATTGCAGACTTCCAATAAACATAGTTACGAAGCGATGACTAGAGGGACTAAAAGGTAAGCCTTTGTTAAAGACAATTCCACAAAAATGTTGTTAAAATTGCTATACTAATATGGTCAATTTTTGAACCGAAATGGCTTAGACTTTGTAACTGTTTTTTGCAAACAAAGACTACTCTAGTTCAGTCACACCCTGACTGAACTGGTATAGGTTTTGTAAATTCGCGATCTGGCGCTGCCTAAATGCAAAAAAACAAAACACGTGTAAAAAATATATAAATTATCATAAAATTATTAAGCATTTATGTGAATAAATTATTTCTTATTATCCTAATTCTCATGGTAAACATAAAAAAACTTTAAATCGTATTAATACTTGTTTACCTATAAAATATTAACGCGGAAATAGAAATGTACGTACAGACTTACATTTTTATTTTAAAAATCTAGTACCCCTTGATGGGAGGGGGCGTACCGCCGTAGTCCTCCGATAAGAAGGGGCCCCCAAAAACAAAGTAACCGCATTTTTATTAAGACAAAGCGGGACAATTGGATGAAATTAGAATTACAATTTAATTTATGTTTTATTCTAAACATGGTACTTATCGGAGATCATGCCTATTCTGATCATTTTTTTGGAGCTATTTATTCTTATTTTAGTCTTCAACGTTTCGTTCCCAAAATACTCATGACAAAACTTGAATCCAAAACGATCCTAAATTTGCCATTTTTTTTTCTTCTTTCTTCATGCATTTCAAGAGTTTTTTTCTAATTTGGCACTCAATATTTAAAGATATGTTCTGTATTGACATGACGGATTCATTTAATAGATGTTATTTATTTGGGTACACGCCAATTCAGAATTTTGGTTTCTAATTCGCACTCAATATTTGATTCTCACCTCTGAATTTTTTTATTTATTTATTTACCCTTTTTGCATAAAATTGCAAAGCTCTACTTTCAATTATTTAAATTGCAGTAGCCATGGCGGCACCATGGCTAGTGCGATTAAAGAAAAATATTCGCAATTTTATTGAAAAAGGGTCAAATAAGTACACAACTGGGTTTTTAAAAGGTGAAAATCAAAAATTGACTGCGAATTTAGCTTTGAATCAAATTTGCAAAAAGAAGTCGGAACATAGTGATAATAAAGTCAAAAACGAAATTCTGCCAACTAATAGTTCTTTCCAGGGGCGGTCATATCGACTTTCTGAGGGGAAGGAAAAGTGTGTGAGGTGGCAAAAAATAAAAATTTTGGCGCCCCTAGAAAAAAATAAAATTTTAAAGGAGGTTCAAATTTAAAAAAAATTATCCTCTTACCTTTTTTTTAGTTTTCTTATTTCATTTTTTAATTTATAAAATTAAACCTCTTTCTCACGTATTAGAAAAAAAAATAGATCCTTCCTCTTCTATTCCATCATCACCCTCATCCCTCGGACCAGCCTTGGGGGGGCATATCATCAATAAATGACCAAAATGCCCATATTTGCCATTAGGCCTGTATGAAATACAATGATATAGAAAGAATGTGGCATCCAAGGGGGGACCATGGCCCCTTCCCCTCCCCTATTACCGCCCCTGGTTCTTTCAGATTTGTAATCAACTCCCCATAAAATCGTCGTAGAATCCGATAATTACCGCACGTAATCATACATATACTTGTAAAAATTAATTTTATTATTTTTTTAATATATTTATTATTAATTATCGCTATACTATAACGTAACGACAATGATCGATCACCACCGAGTAAAGGTCGGGCCACACATAACCGCAACGAGCCCGATTTCACGGTAATAGAGGAAAGTGGGGCAAATTAATTCAAAAAATTTTAAAAACACTTTTTATGCCTTAAAAGATATAATAAAAAAATATTTATTTTTATACTTTATTAATAATAGGTAATATATTTTTACCGTACATTTAAAATAAAAGATGCAAATATTTTCTAAAAAGCGGGACATATTTTAAAATGGGCGGGAGATCTCTACATATGGGAAACTTTTTTATTATAACATTTTACGAAAAAAGTGTTTTTTTATAAAAAGTTCTGCATGGTCTAAAGCTTAAAAAGCAATAATTAGATTTAAAAAAAATTGTAGTATACGAGATATTGAATTTTGTTAAGGAGAAAAGTACTTTTATTTTTGAAAATATTAAAAATTATTATCAAGAAAAAATGTTTAGAAATAAAAATAACCATTAAATATGCAAACTTATTCATTTGCAAGAGTTTTTAAATATTTTTTATGATAAAAAGATAAAAATTTAAGTTTGTAAATTTGTAAATACTTGTTCTGAAATGTAATATCTAAAGAAAGCTTAAGAACTGTCAAAACAGCGAAAAGTCACAGAGACGCACGTTATCGCATCTTGAAAATAAACAAGTTTGCACATTTAGGAGTTATTTTTATTTCTAAACATTTTTCCATACTAATAATTTTTAATATTTTCAAAAATTAAGGTACTTTCCTCTTATACTACTGAAAAACATTAATACCTAATGATTGCTTTTAAGGTTTTGGACAATGCAGAACTTTTTATAAAAAATTACGATTTTTAGTAAACCTCATAATAAAATCACAAATTCTGAGAATAACCAGATGCGAAAGTGCGGCGAAATACGCTTACTTGTTTCTGTGACCTTGAGAAAGAATGATTAATTCATCTGCACCAATGCATGGATCGTGATATTTTTGGTTTGTAAAAGCTAAACCGCACCAAGGCGCTAAGGAGAGATAGACCTTTAGAGTAACTAATTATGCAGCTTATTTTTCATGCGATAAAACGGGACAAAATAATAATACACTAATTGGGAATTTAAATATTCATATATTAAAAAATATCACTTACTAAAAATGTGACAACATTTTTACTTTTCGTTTTGTCTTGTCACATTTTTATGACGTATTTAAAGTTCTTAGTAATTTTTAATGTATAATAAATTTTTAGTCTTAAAAATAATTTGGTTACATGGAGCTGGGGAAATTTTTGACATGGATGATAAAAAACTTGTGATTCATTTCAACAAACATGTTTTGAGAAATGTTTTCTTTAATACAAAATTTCTGAAATTGTGCTATAAATATTTTTTATAGTCCATAAATGAAATGTATAAATCTTATTTTTAATAAGTTTTTTTTTAATCTTTGGAGAATCCACAAATTAGTTTAGTTTAAATTACATTTATTTAAAATAAAATATTAACAAAGGCATATACTTTATATCAAAAAATTAATATAGCTACCTGATACAGGGTCCAGTAATGTTTGAATATCTCCTTGTTGGTCATGGTACTGTCAAAAGACACTGCAGGTAGATTAAAATTACTAGTTTATTATTTATCCAGTAATAAAGATATACGACATTTGTCTTTCTTTGTGCCAGCACGTTTCTACTACAATACAACAACAACACCTTGTCTAAGGACTACTTATTAAATTAATTACTGGTATTTTGTTTCATTAGTTTAATTATTTATTAAAAAAAAATTGTGTAACCCGGAATTAAAACAGAATCATTAAAAGTGGCGTTATAATTTTTTTAAAGAAACACCGCGGGATTCTTTTAAAGCAAGTAATGCATGTAAAGTATGCCATAGTAATAGCCAAACGTAATTCATTTGTTTTTTTTTAATTTGAGGGTATGCTATTTTCTTAAATAATGACAAATCACCCTAATATTTTTATTTTAAATATAGATTTTTAAATGACAGTGCAGCTTACAATATTGGTTTTCAACATATACAAAATACTTAATGCATTTTTATATTAAAAAATGATATGGCTACGTCAACGTTGATGTGTCCGATATTATCTAAAGTCTGTACATCAACATATATGAACCAGTTAAACATAACTTTATTATATAACAAAATATCACATTTATATTTACCTTAAGTGGTCCTTTGGGAATATACAAAGTTACTTTTCGCTCCCGGTGACTGAAGAACAGTATAAATATACAAATTTGTATCCCATAGTAAAGAGAAAAGAATAATAAAAGTTCACAAACAACGAAAAACAGAATTAATTTTCTTATGCCCACGTTCTATACCAACAAAAGTCTAGGACGAACTAAAACCTAAATGAGCATTAGGTCACGTACTAAATCATGGGGTGTATATCCACCACGCAGTGGGAGGGTCGATAGTGGTGAAAGATTTCAACGAACACGCTTAGTTTCGCATCTGGTTATTCTGATAATTTGTGATAAAATAGTTTTCCATATGTAAAGAACTAAGCGGATACAACAGTTTAAACAATTATACAGAGAAAGTTAATATGTACTTTTATTTAAAGTAAATATTACCAAGTAAATGCTCGTTCCAAATGTTACATAAAATCAATCTAAATAAACTATAGCGGTCATAGGGAGGGGTAAGCATGGGGGCCACTTTAGTGTATGTACATACCTTAGCACGCAATCAATCGTGATATTTAGCAAATACTTAAGTAAAAGATGACATATTAGACTAAAAATCACGATTGATTGCGTGCTTAGGTATGTACATACAGTCAAGTGCTTTACACTCTGCGCCCTCTATTATCGGATCCGTTGGTCTGACAAAAAATGCTTAAAATCAAATATGTAAAGAATTTTGTGTTCTGGTAACAACTTTTATAATAAATATAAATGCAATTTAAAGTAAAAGAAACGAGGTATTCGCAAAAAACTGATTTTTTTGACATTTGACCTCTCATATTACGAGATCCTTACACGGTATCATAGGGGATTTTTAGGAAAGTATTTTTTGTACAAAGAATAAAGGTATGTACAGATATTTAGCTTATTTCGTGAGATTCGTAGATTGATCCTTTAATTTGACTAAGATGACAGGGGTAATAACTGTCAATCGGGTTTTTGAGTTGACGGCAAAATACATCTAAAAAATACTATAACCCCGTTTTATTTTCTAAAACTCAACTTATTACTTATAGCTTAGATCTTATTTTTAATTTGAATTTACCGTAATTTTTAGATTTAAATGGCCATATTTCCAAAACTTTAGGAGATAGACATATCAAGTGTAGCATTTTATTTAAGCTCTTTAAAATATCTTTTTAATGGTAATTCAATATATAAAGTATTTTATATAAAAAATGCCTGTTTACTATCAAACTGCTGAGAATGGCCATATTTCCAAAACCAAAAAAAAATTAGATATATATCATGTGGACTTTTTTAGAGGATTTTAAAAGATGTTTCTAATGATAATAAAATATACAGGGTGTTCTATTTAAGAAAATGTTATTTTGCGGTATAACTTAAAAAATCTATTATCAATTGTTTTTAGTAATCTTAAATCTTACAGATCTTAAAAATTGATACTAAATTGTTAATTTAAACTATTTCGTTTTTCAAATATTAACGAAGTTATCAATGACGGACACTTAATTTGGATGACCCTGTATAATGCTTTTGTGAATGCTAATATAATATCCAAATAAAAATATTGCACAAAGATATTTGTAAACATGATTAGGTAAAATAGTCGCAGAACATAATATAAAGTAGTTAAGCATGGCTTGTGAATATATGCTAATATGGGGCACGGGAAGTGTTATGTTTTGTATTATGGTGTCTTCGTGTTTAATCTATTTCTTTCTTAATCGTGATCAAAGTGAGAGGTTATACACTAGTAACATTACATTAAGACGAACACACTGTTGCTTACCACCAGCAAGAAGTAAGTAAAACGACACGGTGGCATTATAATTTTAAAGAATTTAATGTAAAATATTTAACAACCACGCGTCTATTTTTTAATTACTTATAAACTGAACATTTTAGAGTGTAAAGGTAGCCTCTGATACTTTTCATTACAGTAACTTTGCAGTGTAGGTATTAACTGAATAATCTAATTAAGAACATACCAAAAGGTAAAAAGAATGGAACCTGGTCTAGGGTCTAGACCTAGAAAGACAGGGTCTACACACCCTCTTTTGCCCTTTGAGCTAGCAGAACGCCTGAGACAAAATTTAAAAAAGTTATCGTATAGGGCCGCGCGTTTAGTAAAGAGGCTACCGACGTCATCATTTTCTGTGCAAAATCTTCTCTTATTTCCTTATTCCGTATTTAAAATGTTATTTATTTTTTTAATCAAATCTTTAAAATGCCTACTTCGTAGTTAACGATACGAAGCCCTCAAAACCGCGATCGAAAGAGAGTTACAGAAGATTTCGCATAGATAATGATGACGTCGCGTCGGTGGCCTCTTTACCAAACGCGCGGACTTTACCTCTCTAATACTATTCCTGTTTCTACAGAATAAAACACTATAATCAAAAAATTTAAAAAATAATACTTAGTATTTTTTTACACATTATAACTAATCTAACCAAAAAAGCAATTATTCTTTTTATACAGGGTGTCCGGAAATTACGCCTCAGGATTTCTATGGGCGATTCTGCACGAAAAAATAATTATTGCAACTAACAAACAATTTTTTGAAAACTTATGATTAACGGAGATACAAGATGTTGAAAAAAGATTTTTGTTTGTTACTTTTTCTAATCACTTTTGGTAGTGTACTTATTTTCGCCAAATTGTGCGAACATACCAATAACAAGTTATCCGTAAACAACGTTTTCTTTTAAGGCTTGCTTTGTTAATTTTAAAAATCAAGTTTTCTTATTTAACGTACGTAAATGTTTAAAGTAATTTTTCTTGAAAACCGTTTATTTTAAATTAATTTTTATAAGACTTTAAACAAAAAAGTTCTTAGTCATTATTTTAAAGTGAAGTTCAGTTTAGGCTCTTTATAGGGTGAATACAAATAATCATCAGTGATATAAGTGCAAAATTTGGCAAAAATCAGTACACTAAAAATAAAAGTTATTAAATAAAAATGTTTTTTAACATCCCGTATCTCCGTTAATTTTAAGTTTAAAAAAAATGTATGGAAGCTTGTTGCATTTATTTTTCACGCAGATTTGCCAACCGAAATCCAGATGTGTAATTTCCAGACACCCTGTATAATTTTGTTTTATTCATAAAATACCTTCATACAGTACATTACAGAATTTGAAAAAATTAAGGAGATTTAACTGCTACAAATCCAAAAAAACATAGGTCTTTTAAATGCGTTGTTTTCCAGATACAGGGGAATGGTAAACAAATCGTTATTTTTATTACTATCTTTAATATTCTTTATTCAATTATCGTAATTTAATTTGGGGGTGTTATTTGTAGCATTTAGGACCTATTTTGGCTCTAAGTTGATTAAATTTATTCAGTCCATTGGCATCTCAAACGGTATCTTAACGAATATTTCTGACAACCAAATGTACGCCACTGACTTTTGTGCAAGATTTATATTCGATATGAAGAAGTTAAAATGTAACTTTTTTGTCCACATACGTCCTATACGTAAATATGTATACGTATACAAAATGTACTTTAAATCTCGTGTAGAATTCTATATATTCCAAGTTGATATGCACTTCTGGTTTAATTAAAAGTTTTAAAAACGTAAGATGTTTGCCATATAAAAATACCTAAACCTAGCCCCAAATTTTAAAAAACTATATCTTCAGTAGTTTCCAAGATCCTTAAATAAGACACTAACCATAAATACCCTGTATACATTTTTACAGTTATAGGCGTACTTTTTTGTTAGAAATATTTATTTAAGTGCTGCTCGAGAGGCTATTAGAGACTAATTAAATTTAATTAATTTAGTGCAAAATTAGCCCCTAATTAAAAATATATTTTAAGAAAGTTTAAGATATCTATTTTAATATTATTTATAATTGGATAAAATCATCTTTCAAACAAATATATGTAGGTACCACCTACTGTTCTGTTTATTGAGCAGTATTAAACGGTCTTTGGATAGCATTTTCGCCCATAATTCATTATGAGCCATTAATGCCTTTTTTTAATGAATGTTTTTTCTTTTTTTTTTAGGTAAGTTCAACGTTGGTATAATTGTAACACCTTTTTGGGTAAGAAAAACTGTGCGTACTTTTTACATTAGAAGTACTTATGAAAAAATTAGGCTCTAAAAAATTGTTTCTATCTAATTAATACTATCAAAGATATTAAGATATAGTCTATATTTTTTATCGACAATGACTTAATTTTAAATTTTTATTATTTACACCAAAAATAATGCAGTGGGACATGTAAAAAATTAGTTTAAACAGTTTTTAATTGCTGAAGTGCTTACTTTACAACTCTTGAGATTAATCTCCTGTTTTTTGAAGACATGTTTTTTTTGTTGAGCCAATTCATTTTTTCTATGTTTTTTTTTTTGTTGAGTACACGCCAAATGTCAATCTAGAAACAATGGGACCTCTTCGGTTCTGCTCCCGAGTTACAGCGAGCTGACCCTGTTCAGCCCTATTAACCCCCATGAACTGGCCATTCACCTAAAACAAAACCTTCGAAAATCCCAAAAATTCTTATTAAAAATAGACGTTTTGATAGCAAGTCTACCACCGTAGTTAAGATAAAATTAAGTTTAAAATTAAAATTAAAAATTAACTAATACCCAAGTTAAAATGTTTAAAATTTTTAGCTTTAATTCGGGAATATTCTAAAAATATTTTTTAAATCTGTTTTTTTATTGCATAATTCTAGGGCACTTTTAAAATTATTACTTGATGAATATTTCTGATATTTTTGTATTTAATATTAGAGTTTTAAGAACTTCTAATAATAAATTTATTCAAGGGTCTTTTTGTCGGGTACACGCCCAAAGTCTATCTATAAAGAATGGGAGCGCTTTGGTCCTGGTTCCAGGGTAGAGCAAGCTCAGCCTAATTACTCCTATATACCGGCCGGTAGTATAAAACAAAATAAAAAAATACTTTTATATTTATGATGATTAAATTAACATTCTGCCCAATAAATATTAAAAAATTTTAATTCTTTAAAATCTATGTTCACTTAAAAGATTTACCACTTTGCCACTGGCCTAAATAATATTTTAAATTTAATGTATCCGAAAACTGGGATATGGGTCATGGGACCCTAAATACAGTGTGGTCCATTAAGTGTACAACAAACGAAAAACTTTTTATTTTCAATTTTTCAAAAAATGTATTTCTCATAAAAGTTGATGCATGGTCTCAAACTGTTTTTAGTAGTTAGTTTTAATAAAAGTTAAGGGATATACAAAGTAGGTCAAAAAACTTAAAGATCTTTAAAAGTAAAATAACCTTATTTTTAAAAACACAACAAGATATTAAATAAAAAAGTTATTAGGAAACAAAAGTTATGGATAAATACCAAGTCACGGCCTCCCATTTAGATTTTTTGGATTTTTTTAATTAACCCTGTATAATACATTTTTTAATTTTTTTGACTTAAAGTTTCTTTAAAGCAGTTACAATTGACTTACTTTAATACAAAAATTATTTAAATGAAAGAAAATTGCTAAAAAAATGGATTTTTATTTTTTGTAACTACTAACTTAGAGCATGTTGCAAGGATATTTGTTTTAATTGGACCCTAGAAATTTACAAATATTATTTTTAATAAGACAAATGTATGATAAATAATAATGTGCATAAACAATAGTTTTTTTATTACAACAAAATTTTTAAATTCCTATGACAATGTAGAACAGGTAATTTATAATTGAAAAACAAAAAAATAAGGTTTTTGAAAATATTATCTACGCCAGTGCGATTTACTTACAGTTCTAGCTCATTCACCATAATAACATCATGCCAAAATACAGTTTCAATTTTAAGATAGAAAACTTTCTTAAATCGCCAATCAGAGATTAGATAAGTAATATTCTTTAAATAAACAGTATTTCAATTTATAGATTATTTCGTACCAAGCATTTGTTATAATTAGTAATTTTTCTAAAAAAAAATAAAAAATGAGTGAGAATGGCAGTCATGTTCCATCCCATTCAAAAGAACTCGTTATATTTACTGTTGGAATCGTTAGTTTTGCAGCTCTTGTGTCATTACTTTGTATGTGTAGCAAAAACAAAAGAAATGTTCAAGGTAAGGTTTTTCTATATCTGTGTGTGTAATGTGGCAAAAATGAATTATTTTGCAAAAATTAACCCACTTTTACAACACTAGGGCTAAAAAAACCAAGTAATAGTACATACCAAGGTGGAAAGTGTTTTATTTCTGTCAAGAGAAAAGGGTGGTTTACCAAAGTGCATAGCGCCTTGAGACTGTAATGAACCTTTTCAATGAGGTTTGTTTATAACCATTTTTTTAATCAAAAATGTGTCAACAAAATGATTTAGATTCGAATTGGCAAACCTTTTAATTTTTGTGACTGTTGCTAGGCAAAGTTAACTTTCCGTCCATGGGCCGAGAGTAAGGCAAGGCGCAAATTGAGACACGTATAACGCGTGCGACGCGAAGCTGCAGAGAATTTTTAGAGAAATAAGCGCCGTCGGCATAATCTACAAATAAAAACAACCCCTTAAAAAGACCAATAAAACGATTAACGGTAGTCGGAAGAGCAGGGTCTTAGTGTGAAAGTAATAATACGACACTGTTCCTTAGACTTCTGTAAATTGTGGTTAATCATTTTATTGCAAGGGATGTTCTTATCTTAAAGGGTTTATTTTATTAGTAGATCATACTGACTTAGCATAAAACTTTAAAAAGACTATACTTTTGTAACTAATAAAATTAAATTATACAGCGCAAATTGAGTAGCGACGCGTCTACTCGAAAAGACGTTGATTTTTGTGACAGTAACATATTTCTCGCGTCGCACGCGTCGGACGCGTCTCAATTTGCGGCTTGCCTTAAGCTAAATTTGTAGATTGACGTTTCTGTTTCCGCTTGCCATTAGACGTTTCGGTTTTTGATATGGTTTATGGAAACGGCAAACAGAAAATATAAATTGACAACAGTGACACTTCTTAAAAGTCGTAAACGTCAACATTATATACATGTTAAATATGGTTATAAATAGAAAACTTAGTAGACTTTGTTTAGATGATTAATTTTTGATTAGATTAAGTTACGACAATGACGATAATAATCAAAAAACATGTCTTTTGTTACTGAAATATTAGATAATTAGGTATAAAAATAGACTGTAGGTAAAGATGTTACAAATTAAAAAGGAAAATAGGCATTGTTATAAAAATGATGTTTTAAAAAACACATATTTAAGTAATACAGAAATTTAGCATTTACTTTTGTACAGGGTGTCCGGATTTCTTTGCATTTGCAGGGTATTTTGGTTATTATGAGAGATAGATTATAGACTAGATAGATTAGAAGACTTGCAGTTTTGCGAACCGTTCTTACTTTTTGATGAAACGAAAGATGAACCTAAAATATTTTTTATTGCTCTCTTAGTTTTTGACTTACAAGGCTAAATGCATTTTTTTCCATGTTTGGACCTCTTTGTATTTCAGTAGTCTTGTAATTTACAACAAAAGTAAAAACAGATAATATTTAGTACAATCCAGTGGTGTAGTTAGATTTTTTTAATATTTTATATTTTTGAAGATATAAACTAAACCTATGATCTTTTTATTCATAAAATGATAAAAAATGATAGCTTTTAAAAAAAATATGGTACTTAATAGTTATTTTAAATTTTTTAACCCTAAAGTGATGTTTTTAATTTTAGAATTGAATTTCGCATAGTGGGCCATAATATAGACTTTATTGCCAAAAAATAAAGTGGGCCCCAAGTTTATACCTTGTTTACATTTTACAGCAAACTTTGGGTTTTCATTTTTTTATGTTATATTTTGCCCCGACCAGCAACCCTAATATAATTTTATAATAAAATTAGTATGTATTCATAATTTTTAGAAAAAACATTTGTTACTAGAAAACAATGTATGAAACTGATATATTTAAAATTTAAATTTAAATTAAATTTTTGGTAAGTTTCTTACACGGTTTTCTACTATTTTGTTTAAAATAATATGTGTTTTTTTTTATTATGTATAAATACTAAATTTGGACATGTTTTTAAATATAGACGCAATCAAGCTAATTAATAATATTTCGTTTTCAATTAATTAATAAGTAAAGAAACTTAAAAAACAAAGGAATCAAAAGGGATGCAGGGCAATATAAAATGGTTAAATCTCAGATTTTGCTGTAAAATGTAAATAAATGATAAATTAAGGGCTATGTCCACGGATGGACTTTACAACAGTACAAATGGACTAAAAATTTAAATATTTAAGGAAGTCGTGAAGGACTACTTTCTCTTCTTATAAAAACAAAATTCACGTTGAAAAATTTGTTTTTCAGAACAAAAACGTAAAAATGATCCAAGAAAAAACGGACTTTATTTTAAATAAGTTAGCCCAATATGAAAAAAAACAGTTTTTAAAATTAAATAAGGATCCCAAGTCTAAAAGTTTACATGAAATGAACTAAATTTTTTGTTAGGATCTTATTTTTTTATTTATGTTTTACACCTTTTTATATAATTTACCCGGTTTTAATAAACGGTTCATTTACTGTCAATTTTTTTTTAATATTTTTAAATATATTAATGTGAAAAAATAGTTAAAATTGTGTAAAACTTTAATAAATAAAAATATGATACCAAACAAAAAATGTCAACAGTTCGCGAAAACCGCAAGTCTCTATTTCTAATAATAACCAAGATACCCTGCAATCGCAATGAAATCCGGACACCCTGTACACGAGGTGCCTTTTCGTCGACCTTGCAGCGTTTGGCAAAAAATAAAAGACATGAGACATAACCAGAACAAATCTGATTGCACAGTCTCGATTACGATTTTTAAAACTTTGGTGGTGGAAGTAGTAGTAGCTTTAGGAATTTTCACGTGAACTCTGCGGTGTACCTATATTTTTTCTATTGCCTATAAGTTAAAAGTTGTAACGCAGAGATATTTTTTTAATGCACCCTAAATATTTATCCCTAATATAAAGGTACCCTTTAAACATTTTATTACATTTGATTTAGGTATTTAATATTTCATAGTTTCGAAAATATAGCCATCGTCAGGAGTCCGTTAATAAAATAAAATTTATAAAATAAAACACTTTGTATATTGTATCGCTATTAAAACACATTTGAAATGATTATTTCCAATAGTTTCGGAAATATGAGTTTCCAAATATTAGTGCGTTAAATATGTGTAAAAATTGTTTTTATCTAAATACTATTTTTACATTAGGTTGGTCATATTACCGAAATTAATTAAAAATATATTAAATAAAGTTTTTTTATAGTTTAAAGGGACACCTTTTACCTAAAGATAAAATGCACCATGATAAATGATAAAATTTAGTTGTGTTCCATTTATATAAAAAAAACAACTTAAATAAAAGTTAATGGGAGAAATATAAAGACGCCACTAAATTCTACGTAAAAATCCCCTAACACATTTCTTTTTGCATTTTTTTTTCATCCCTAATATTAAGCTAGTTACAAGTGCCTGGCAAAATTGACAAAATTTAAAAAACACTTTGTATCTTTAAAACGAAAGTTAGCCATGATTTACTTTCAGCATTAATTTTTTTCAAAAATTAAAATCAAGATTGTGCGATCAGATTTGTTATATCTCTTTTAGTTTTCGCTATATTCTGCAAAGTCAACGAAAACGCGTCACCCTAGAAGTATGAAGTCCTATTTTATTTTTGTGTTTTTAAATATTTGTTTTTATTATATTGGATTTTTTTACAAATATCAAGGTTAGGGGTTTTGGCAGTAGGTTAAGAATCCGAAATTTGCTAAAGTTTCTGTGGTAAAATGTAGAGGGAGCCACCTGCAATCCTTACAATTACGTAAATTCACTAGACCTACAAACAAAACTTTATTAGAAAATAGCATCCATGGGGTGCTGCTCAATTGAACACCACTTGTACCAAAAAAATAAATGTCTAGACTAGAAAACCATATAAAAAGTGCTAAATTATGATTTTTAATACATCTGTTTCATCTACTTTTTATTAAAATTTACTACTTAATCAAACATGTAAAAATGTTTAAAAAAAATAAAACCTTTAAATAGTAATAGGTTACGGTACAAAACAAAAAGATGATAATAATAGTACATTCTATTAAAAAAAAATAATATTAAGTTAATTAATTTATGTTTTAATTTTAAAATTGTGATGTTTAAGCATGTTTTTAAACATCGTGTATAATTAGTAATCTAATATACTTATATGATTTCGGGTTATAACGTCGTTTATTTTTCTGTCTACGAAATACTAGGATTTTCCCAGCAAAATTAAAAGTAGAATGTTGCAATAAAATAGGTACTTGATGTTTTTCTTTTGAATCTATTGTATTAGAAACCACGACATATTAATTACAACAATAATATATTAATATATACTTTTAAAATGTGCAGTTGTTTACTCTATACAATTAGCTAAATTATGTCGTTCATAGGCAATGTGTGGAAAGAAAACAGTCTAAAGCCGCGTCTAGAATTGCAACAATTCGCCGCGCCGCTCCACGCCGCATACCTCGCCACTCGCCACATAGCGCTGACGTGGACGTGGATGGAATTCACGTCGTTTTAAAGGCTTGGCGAATAATTTGCCGGTGATTCAGAGCTTGTTGGTTTTTTGGCGTCAAAGAAGCGCGCAAACAGATTGGTTAGTTTGGACGAATGTTTGGCGAATTGTTGCAAGTCTGGACGCAGCTTAGCGCAAATGCCGCCATGTAAACATTTCGGATTGGGTGACTAAGTGTGCTTGTTTTGTTATTGCATTACTGGCCGTATACTTTAACAATTTAGAAAAAACGTTTTATTTTACACAAAAAAAAACGACTGTATTCCTTTACGCTTTATTAAAGCCACCTGGGTCTTCCTAAACAGTCTGTACAAATTGGTATAACAATTTCTTTACGCCAAAATACAAAGTTTGAGTTAGTCAAAAAGTTGATCGTTGATTTTTTTAAAGTATAACAAATTTGAAATATTTAGTTTTTGTTGTTTTATGCGAAAAAAGATATTTAAAAAATATTCAAGACAAATTTCAAGTTAACCGGTTGATTGAAACTTGAGATAACGTGGCGACCGTACCTATCGAAAAAAGTAGTTTCGAGAAAAACGCGTCTAAAGCATAGATTTTTTTATCTTTTTGACATCCCACGAAAGTCTATGCCTAAATACCAGAGTACCGTGGGTGTCGGGTTATTAGATGTTTAACCCATCGTTCCCCTGTTCCGTCAACATTGTCCAAGCACTGAAACATGCAGTTGCATTTCACAGCACCTTTTAGACAACGCGGTAGTGCCACCACGGTCGTTATTTTTAAATAACTACTACCTAAATATGTCTCCCCCGCTGGGAATCGAACCGCCGACCTCTGGCTTCGAAGATCAAAGCTCTGTCCACTAGGCCACGAGGGAGACAAAGCATAGATAACCTACATTTAGAGCCGCAGTGGCAAGAAGCATTTTTCGGATTTTTACGACCTCGCGCAGTAAACAAATAAATGGGTGGACGAACATGCGCACTTAAAAGCCGTGGCAAAATACACCGGCACCCCGTACCCTGCTTCGTCCGCGGTCTGACCGTGACGCTCATTAGCTACCCGTACTTCGAACAGAAAACCAGGACGCCGTCGGCGCCGAGTGCATTTACCCTTAATTGGCTTGCGCACAAACCGGTTTTTCGCCCATGAAATGTAACTTTTGTTTCGCGCAGGTTATAACATTGGCAATCTATCGAGATCAATGGTTTAAAGTTTAACGTTTTACGTTTCAGGCAGCGTAACTGATAGAATAGTACATATACCATACGTTTCCTTAATCAGGCATTCCAACTTCATATATAATTTAGTATACTAGAAGTGGAAAGAAGGAGAGAGATTTATTTATATTGGTAGCCCGCCCCCAATCGCCTATTGTAGAGTTGTCCGCTCAAACAGGTCTAGTTGCCACGTCACTAAAACGGCTGTAACGTTAAACAAACATCAATTTTAGGCGAAGAACCAATTCTAAAACGGTTTTTAACAATCGGTTATGTTGACGTTTAAGCAATGTATTATATGTCAAAGTTGTCACCAATTATTACCGCGGTTATAATTGGCTGAACGCCTAAAATTGATGATAATTCAAATTTTAAAAGATCCTTTTAAGTACAGAAATACCTAAGCTATTAAATTATGACAAAACAAAACGACTTTTTCAAATGTCTAGACCAGAATATCCCCTCAAGTAGTAGTACACCTTTATACTTTTCTGGCGGATAGTTTACAATCTGCTAGCTAGCTAGTAAAGAGAGTTTACAATCAGAGAGTAAATTCGTCGGCTAGTAGCAAGTAAAGTTACTTAATTTCTTTAGGTAGAGATTAAATGTTAATTATTGATTTTACCTTATCTTTATTATTCTCGGCTATTAACGAGCCAAAACAGCGCTGAAAATACGAGTACGCCAATCGTTTACATGGCCTTAATATCTATCCTCTCTGCAAAAATGCTTACACTTCTTTTCGCAGCTTATTATTTTAAGCTGTTTATGCCGTTTTCTTGAGAAATTTTAGATTTTTACAAAAAATGCGACTGGAGATCTAACCGATAAGTGACAAAATTAATCCTTTTTTTATCATATAATCAAGCAAACGCAAAACCATTGTAACTATAGAAAAATAAATTTTTTCATGGTGCAAAGATCAAACCTCGTTTAAAAAGAGATTAATTTTCTACTTATCTAATATCCTTAGTACAATTACTGATATTATTAATACCCGTGATACAAGTTTAAAAACAAAATATTAAGATTAAAAATATAAGTTAGGGCAAGTAGTCATCTTGTATATTTTTCCAAGAAATCATTGGGAATTCTTACCAATTTAAAACAATATATATACAACATAAAAAAATACATTTTTTTCTTGAGGCACCTAAATTTTTGTTTGGCCTGGATTTTTCATATTCATAATTTAAAATTTCAATGGTTATAAAGATGGTCCTTGATCTCAAACAAAATTAGAAGTAGTTAGTATCATTTATTGGCGTATTTTGGGGGGAGGAGTTGGAGTTTTAAACCCTGTCTCTTAGAATAAGTGAGAACGAATATTCCTCTTAGAAAAATCGTTATGTGGACCCCCTTAGCATTCGTGAACAAAAGAAAAGAAACATATTTTAGTCACAAAAATTACGGTGAGAGAATCTTTTTTGCTCTTTAAAAATTGTTTCATTGCATTTATTCTAAATTTCTTTACGTAACCCCGTCCCCGTCCCCCTTACCATAAAAAATATAAAGTGCCTAAATACGAAGTCATAGCCTTCTATTTAAACCTTTATTTAACTATTTTTGAATTTTGAGATACCTCTTGTAAGCCACATAACATTTATTGCCGGCCATGTACATTAAATTTACTGGCATTGCCAACACTCTTTAATGGCAAGGCATTGGCAAAAAGGTATCATAAAGACACAAAAGTGGGCAATTGGCCGTTATTGGGCCACGTGTTGCATCCGTCATTAATAAGTTATGATGAAAAAATGCGTTTAGGGCATTAATAAGTTATGCCAAAAAAAATGCCTTTAGGATGATGGCATCCATCATTAATAAGTTATTGGCAAAAAGGTAACAAAAAGATACGAAAGTGGGCAATTGGGCCACGTGTTGCAGATACTGTGATGGCATCCATAGATATTTGCATCCATCATTAATAGGTTATGATGAAAAAATGCGTTTAGGATAATGGCATTTTCGTCTTTAAAACTTTTAATAAGGTAAATCCCTAATTTCATATAATTTTTTAAGTAACTACAAACTTAAAAGGTTTTAAACAAAATGTTGCATTTTTTTCTTTTCATTTGTTGCACACCTAATGGACCACACGTTTAAACGTCGTATACACTAACCAAAACGTTCATGAGAACTTTTTGCGAATGTGTCATTCTATTTTTTTATAGTTAACTAGTTTTCTTAAAATATTTATAAAACATCTTTATTCTGAAGGAAGGCGAAATAATATATTGTTTAAATCTATTTGGAAGGAAGCCTTTATCTAATCTCTTCCTGCCAGTGTTCGACAAACTGAAAGTCGGTGAAGTATCGAGCTGGCACTACGTGTACCTATTTTGAACACCAAGCCAAGTTCGTGAGAGAGTTATACTGCACCTATTTCTGTGTTTTTTTTAATGGTTACGGGTTACTGAATCAGCAATAATATGTTTTTTTCGTGACGGCAAAAAATTGATATTATACCTCTGTTAACAGGTACTAAAATGTAACTTTTCATAAAATTACAATTTCCTGTGGGAAAAAAGTGAGTTCTTTTTTCCCGGACATACATACACATAAGTAAAGGTAAATATTTAATTTTAGAATAATTTATTAGATATACATAACTTACATTTACCTTATATTTGGAGTCTAATCAGATATTTTTATCTTTATAATATCACAATAACTACTAAACGAACGCTTTTACTTTTAACTTTTTAATTTCAATACGTCAAAATACAAAATTCTAACAGATTCTAAATAATTTCCTTAAGGGTTTTCATAATAATGCGAGGTGTTTCAAATATATCAGTCGATAAGTTTGAAACTTCAAATTTTACATAATTAATTTCTGACTTTAATATCATGTTTTTTTTTAGAATAAGGCGTCGTTTTTCCCATAACAGAAAAAAAAGTGTATTATACACGGAAAAATTTTTAGATTTTAGCTCTCGGTTTATTGTCTCCCTCCGCTTCGCGTCGGAAGTCAACAAAACCTCGAGCTAAAACCCAGAACTTTTTTCCTTGTTTATTAAATAACTATCTTTAATATTCTGTTTTATTTTTTTATATGAACAATTTTTTTGTCAATTAATTTTTTTCACATCACGATTATAAAGGTGCTAATATTTAACTGTTTTTAGACCCGTCAAAATTCAACTTGTTAATTTAGTTTATTATGTTATTAAATTTTTACACGTTTAAATAAATATGCTAATTAACTTTTAAATACAAGTTTCTGCTTTTTAAAAATTATGAAAAATGTTTTTATTTAATATAATTTAAAAACACATGCTTGGATTAAAATTCAAGAGCAAGAGTTTTAATTTATTCCATGTTCAAAATAAAAAAATAATAATTTTTATTTCCAAACTATACAGGATATTTTCTTACTACGATACAAAACTTAGGAGAGTGATTTCTTAGGTATTTTTTCTAAGATACAGGGCGTAAAAGTTTTTAAAAAGAAGCGTTTTTTTTTAAATATTTTAAAAACGCTTTAACCGATTTGGTTAAAATTTGGTACACCTTATTAAGATTATTGAGTCCAGTAGCGTCCTAGTGGGTACCACACCCAACATTATTGAGAAAAATAAGTACGCCAATGGTTTTTTATAAAGTTTATATATTTATTGACGATTAAAGAATTAAAAATGCAACTTTTTAGTAACCTATATTCTCTTCGTATCTCGCTTTGTTTTCGAGAAATAAAAATTACAGGCGGTTTAAGTGATACTAAAAAGTATCCATAAACAGCATAAAATAAAATCCAAAATTAAAGCCTTGCTAAATAAGGAAAATTACGATTTCCGCTAAAATACACGACTACTCAGTTATTTTAAGGCAATCAATTGTTTTTTTTTGTCTAGGGGGTACCTCTGAAGATATTAAAGACGCTTTAATTTTTAATAAAGCAAGTCCGGACATATTTTTATAGGTACTTTGATAAAAAGACATAAGAAATTACCCCCATAAAGTTTTCGTACCGTGGTTAGGAAACACTCTGTATATCCTATTTAAAATTTCTGTACCTATTTGTGTAGGATTTTTTTCGTAATTAATTGAATAGAACTACAAAGGTTATAAAAATGATGTGTATTTTTTGTTGTTAAAATTCCTGTTGATACATTAACCTAAACTATTGTTATAAAAGATTAATCTTGTGCTTTCCAATATCAAGGTAGTCTTTTAAGCGTAAAGACAATTTCAAAGAAATTTGTTAGGTAATTCACCGGTATTAAAATCAATTTTACTATTTATTTGATTTGTGTAACACCTTAGTTTAAAATATAATACCTAAGCCATCGACTTTGAACCAGCCTTATTTTCGATACCCATGCCAACTACCTGTGCTAATTTTATTTTATTAGCATCTTTAACAGAAGTGTTTGAAATAAACAGTCACGTTGTATTTACCAAACCTACACCGGTTTTTGTAAAAACAGTTGTTATTTCAAAATAATTTTATGTGACAACCGCATTTAATTGATGATAATGGAAGTGATGTGGTATATTTTCGGGATACTAGTGCTTTTTTGTTGTATATTATCCTTCAGTGGAGAATTAAAAAGAACGCCTTGGGAATTACTCCAAAATACCAGGAATATTTTTTATTTGTAAGTACGCCCTTACCTGAAAGTCCTAATAGACGTAAATAACGTAGCAAAATAGTTTTCTTGCTAAGAGATTCGTTAGCAAGCTATTATACCGGTTGAGCTAAATACCATAACTATGGATGGTGGAGGGGAGGATAACCATCTTTTATGGCGGACAAGTTGAAAAAGTGGCTATCGGAATGTAGCAAGTTGGGATGGCGCCACAGTAGCCAGTGGAGGGATTTTGGTATTTCTTGCCTTTTTTATTTTGTATCTATCTGTCCTTTTTTATTTTTATCTCACTCTAATAATTTTTGCTCATTGGTTAACAAATCTCCTCTGGCTACTGTGGCGCCACCTTAAGTTGCTTCTTTCGACGGACACATTTTAAAACATTCAGATGGCTATCCTCCCCTCCACCATCCATAACCATAACACATATGGTGTATTCCTTTTATGCTCTAGAACCGCCCGAAACCGTTCTTGAACTGTTAAGAGTGTCAAAACCGTCAAAAATACAATAGACTGCAATTAAAAGGAACACTTTTGGTGTCGTTCCGGGCGGTTCTAAACCCTAAAAGGAATACACCAATAGGCAATAGGTTTGTTCCAGCAGGCTGTCAGAAGTCAGAAATGTTTGCAACCGTTCGGATTCTGCGCACGTCAAATTTGTCGTTCCAGCAGTGACATGTTTCTAACATTATACAATTGTTTGTTGTTCCAGCAGTAGTTTTAAGATGTTGAAAAATGTTGGAAACTGTTTGAAAAGTTTGCAAACTTTCTTCAAACATTACTGACAATTTTAACATATCCTTTCTTGTATTGACGTATAAGCAGTATGCACGCCTTGTTTATTTTTTGTTCCAGCAGAAAACTGTTGCCAACATTTCTGACTAATGTTTGTAACAATTTCTGCGTTTAACAATTGTTGCTAACA